>JAULBS010137159.1:0-11791 GCA_032355785.1 Symmetromphalus regularis | reverse complement strand
TAGGCGATATTTATTATATTTTTGTGTGGGTGTGTGTTCTGAGTGAGGAAAGGAAGAGAACGTTAAACAATCTCATCCTGATTTTTTCTAGCTGTCTTCCATTAGTTGTGCTATTTTGATCGAATTCTTCTATTTTATGACATGATATTGTACCAACGTAAAATGAACCCTGTAAACCACATTTTTGACAGTTTGGAATTTTTGCTGCAATTATACCCGGTAAACCACAAAGCGTTTATTAAAGCAAAAACTACCTTCATAGTAACATTCATAATAAGACAATACAAACGTGCATAACCACTGTTTCGATAATGTCAATTTAGTTGAGAGGACGAACCCTACAAGTTTAATTGTTATAAAATTATATCGTTATATTTTCAATATTTATCATAACCTGGTAACCCATCACAAAATCAAACTTTTTTTTCAAAATGGCCGCGTAGGTTACCAAGTTCTTGCAAGCAGGTCTTCAGTTTATATATATTGACAGTCATAGAAAACGCAGCAACAATTCAAGTGTCACTAAATCAGTGAATATAGTAAGCAAATTTTATTCAGGCACTGCATTACAAAAAATCCCACAATTCTGCAAAGAAATAAGAAAGTTCAAGAGGTTGGTAGCATCCTTTAATTTCATTAACCAGTACTTATTGTGCGTGAGGTTCCTAACAGCATTTCTGGAAATGTACAAAATGTCAATATCGGGTGTCGCCACCATTGGATTTCAATATGGCAGCACAGCGATCCTCGTGATGAAGACCTGGGGGATCTGATGTCACACACGCACCAACTGTACTGCTGAAGAGTGTGAGCAGGGGCTTGCAGCATTAATAATCATTCCATTTCATTCCGAACATGTTCTGTGGAACCAATGTCCGGTGACAGAGATGTAGATAGAAAAACATTGATGTTACTGGTTCAGACAGGTCATGGTGAGTTTGGTCGAGTGAGACCTGACGTTATCCTGTTGTAATGTCTGTAGATACGGGTCAGCTGCCATGTGGTGAATGCCGTTGTTTTGGAGGACCTAGTTCTGGGTGTTGCAAGATACTTGGAAGACATGTAGGTCTGTTCTACCTCGTATGCTGATTCATCTCCAAACCATAATCCTACCACCCCTCCAGCGAACAGTTGGCATAACTCTAAACCACGTCTCAGCCGCACCGGAATCCGTCTATTGATATTGCTTCGATGAAATCTCGAATCATCTGTGAAGAGGATAACTCCCTAATGGCGTTGTGTCCATCGACGAAGCATTCGAGCCCACAGAATTCGCTGTTGTCGATTCCGTGGTGTCAGGATGGATTGTTCCCTCTCAATCCCATAAAGTCGCGGCATCGTTAACGTCTTTGCATTAACCTAAGGTTGATCACAACGTGTGAATCTGAAAACGTAAGTTCCCGGCTTTATAACTGTAGAACTGGTGTAAGATGCCACTAACATGACTTGCACGTGTGTTTTTTGGAGATTTACAAGTGTTCCCATGTCCTTCCATCCACTTTCATTCATTCTACCCTATGTTTCAGACCGCATCACCATAAAAAAAAAATAATAATAATAATTTAAAAAAAAATTAAATTAAAAAAAAGAAGATGCCAGTGTTGAATTTTCTGTGGTTGTCAGTATATATAAATGCAATTAGAACAGAAACTCAGCGAACATTTGAATTTTCTCTCACCAGTCTAACACATATCTTGACAAAATACCACAAATTGTGTGAGTTGTTCTTTGTTGAGCAATGTTCTCTTTATAAAAATACTTAATATATTTGTATATTATAGAGATCTAGCTATTTACGAGCATTATTAACTTTATAAAATTATTGAATATATTTGTAAATTATAGCCTACATATCTTCACAGCATATCGCAAATTGTATGATTTAGTTATGAACAGTATTAACTTTATAAAATTATTGAATATTATATATATCTTGAAAATATATATTGTTGTTCATGAGCAGTATTTACATGTATACATTTCTAAACAAAAACTGTATGATAAATCCACGTAAACACAAAAATAATAATTATAAAATCTTATGACAAAAGAAACATTAATTTGTTTTTAAAATACGATTCTATCCTTTTCTTCTTGCTTTGCCCACATTTGCAAGTTTTGGCCCGCATATGGTAGAGCAGTTCCCCCAGCCCACAACCCTCTCTGTCTGTGGTTTATTACTAAAACGTTAAATTATTCAAACCCTAAAATACATGTATACCTTTAACGTATGAGCAATTTTATTTTACTGTGATATGCATTTTTTCTGTAAATTAAAAATAGACTGTAAAGCAATGTAATTAAAATTAGTTTGGTTATTGTTCATCAAGCTTGTAAATAGAAGTTATTTATGAAAAACATAATCTTATTTCTTCTTAAGTTTTACCAAATATTATCTGGGTGTAAAACATTGTTCTTTGAAGGACACAGCAACAACCGGGGACAACAAATTGAAACAAATGATTTGGTTGGAACTGCCTTATCTATTTCATATCACGATGGTAGATTGAAGTGGTTTGTATTGCAAGTATATTTTGGTTACACTGTGTGGTCGTTTCAATAGGTTTATATTGCATGTGTGTCCAAATTTTGATTACACTTTGTGGTAATTTCAAGTGGTTTGTATTTTTTGTGTCCAAATTTTGATTACACTGTGGTCATTTCAAGTGGTTTGTATTGCATGTGCGTCCAAATTTTGATTACACTGTGTGGTCATTTCAAGTGGTTTGTATTGCATGTGTGTCCAACTGTTGGATACATTGTATTTTCCATTTCAAGTGGATTGTGTTGGATGTATAATACCATTTTTGATTACACTGTATGGTCATTTCGAGTGGTTTGTATCCCATAGCACGATAAAAGATTGACATGGTTTGTATTACATGCGTAACACTATTTTTAATTACATCGCATGGCCATTTCGAGTGGTTTGTATTAAATGTGTAACAATATATTTGATTACACTGTATGGTCATTTCGAGTGGTTTGTATTACATGTGTAACACCATATTTGATTACACTGGATGGCCATTTCAAGTGGTTTGTATTACATGTGTAACACCATATTTGATTACACTGGATGGCCATTTCAAGTGGTTTGTATTATATGTGTAACACCATATTTGATTACACTGTATGGCCATTTGAAGTGGTTTGTATTATACGTGTAACAATATATTACACCGGAAGGCCATTTCAAGTGGTTTGTATTACACGTGTAACAATATATTTGATTACACTCAATGGTCATTTCAAGTGGTTTGTATTACATGTATAACATAATTTTGGATAACACTGTATGACCATTTCGAATGGTTTGTATTACATGAATAACAATATATTTGATTAATTAAAATTCTCTTATAATCATTACACTTTAAAGGCGTCTTGTTGTTCAGTTCATTAGAAATGAGATTTGTTTATTTCTCGATGAACTTAAAATGACGTCTTCGTGGAACTTCTTTGTAACAGTTGTGCTTATAAACTATATTAAGACTTTCTTCTCGCTGACCTTATTAACATTACAGTCATGATAATAATGATTTGCAAAAGTAAAAGTAAGGTTTGTTTTATTTAACGACGCCTCTAGAGCACATTGATTTTTATCTTATCATCGGCTAATGAGTTTGGAATCTACTACTCATATTTCACTAATATTGGATGGTACTCTTAAAAAAACGTTACGTTTTCAACGATGTCATGCACAAATCTGTACGCTCACTATTCACAACAACATGATGTCAACAAATGGTTTCGGGACAAGTATTATATATTAAATAAAAGCTTATGAGCTGCTTGTTATTATGGCTTTTATTTATAGTAATATAGGATTGGTGCAATTAATATATGACTAAAAATCATTATTAAAGAACCACACCCCATTTCTCATATCGGGATCCTAATAAAATACCCTAAATTTTATATTTTCTTTTTGACAAAAACACATCAGTTGTAAGTAATATATTTACTAGCTCCTTTTATTTTTCATTATAGCTTTCATTTGACACAAAAACCAGTCACCTAGCAAGCCCATAGCGAGTGGGGATCAGGGCCATCGAACGACCCCCCTCCCCCTCCCATCCCTGCAGGATTGAAAAAAAAGAATTATTTTTATACTGTATATATATTATTTTTGTATTGATGAGTTCCGTCTTAATTAAATTTCGACCCCCACCCACACCCCGTTAAAGACGCTAGCTGTACAATGTACAGGGTGTCCACAAAGTCTGGGTACATGGGGATTTTACTATTATATTTATTTATGTTATTTTTCCAAAAGGGGCAGATATAGTGGTTTAGCAGTAAATAAAATCATAACATAAACAATGAAGATTACAGATTTAAACCATATGAGAGAACGCATTATCAGTCAGTGTGCTGAAATCGACGGCAATGCAGACCTATTTAATCGAGTTCACCTAAATTGTGCAAGGGGCATCAAATTATGCATTGATAAAAATGGAAATCATATTGAAAATATTATTTATTAATATTAGAATTAAATAAAATTGTTTTGTTTTGAAAGTATGTTTTAATCACCATGTACCCAGACTTTGTGGACACCCTTTAGAAAGAACAGATCAAGCATAGTTGATATGAAAAATGTAGGCTTTGTTGTTTTTTGTTATTAAAATAAGGTAGATTATTGGAATCCGTATAACATATCCTAAAGATGATATTCTCAGCGGTGGTGTGAGTGTTGGTGGGATGGTCGTGTTGCTGGTGGTGTTGCTGGTGGTGGTCGGAATGTTGGTGATGATGATGTGTATGTATCCTCTTATTATAATTATTAACCCTTCTCAGAATATGCTCTGTTAGAATTTATTTCTATGATTTTGAAATTTGATTCAAGAAATAAGACTCCTCCTCCACTTTTAATAAAGAAACCAGCATTCTTTTTCACATCAGCCCCTAAATTATTATCTGACTGAAACTTCCCCCTCCCATCCAATGCCCCACGACTAATATTTCCAATGCCGTGGTATGTGACTACCTTTGGGAAAGTACATATAAAAGATCCCTTGCTGCCAATAGAATATGCAGGGCTTTCCTCTGATGCTGCATGTCAGAATTAACAAATGTTTGACGTCCATTAGCCAATGATTAATTTAAAAAAATCATTGTGCTCTAGTAGTCAAAAACCAAAAAATAATAATAATTTAAAAAGTAAATAAATTAAAAAGATAAATACATGTAATAATAAAAAGATATATATAAAAAATAAAAATAAAAAGTTAAAAAAAATAATATAAAAATAAAATAAATAAATAAATAAAAAAAGATTAAAAAAAGAATTAAATAAATTTAAGAAAATAACAAAATATTCCTGATGAAATTATATTCAAGTGGAAGAGTGCATTCTTTGAATATAACACTAATCACAATCCATACCCCTACACACACCGCATGAACCTCTAGATCCACCCTTTCGTCACCAAATGGGTGAACGTCACAAATGGCAAACAAACGCTTGACAGGAGAAACGTGGACGGTGGATGTAAACATAGAAGCCACGCGACCTGGTCGATAGCAGCGCGACTCTTGAGGGAAATACTGTACACAGTGCTTTGTTGACTTGTTCGCAATTATTAAATAACTTCAAAGAAACTTACAGTTACGTTTCAGACTTGTAATGACAGATGTTCTCCAGTTAAACGTCAGTTTCTCAAGTGAGGTTCGTCATCTAACCAAACTAACAGCCTGGCGGCCATGTTGGTTTTTAGTTCTCGTAACAGTTCCAGAAAGGAAACGGAAAGATAAGAAAGGATTTATTGTTTAACTATATCCCAGCATATTGTTTGTTTAACAGCTTTTAGTGTCAGACATATGGTTTACAGAAAACCCGCTAAAGCCACTAAGGCCCAGTTTCTCGTTGACGGTTCAGCCAGGATCTACAGCTCAACCAATTATTTTAGCACGCGTGGACAGAGTTTAAACTAAGAATAGTTGAACTGTCAGTGAGAAATCGGCCCTTAGTCTACTCTTTCAGATCAGTACCATGTTATCCATAAGACTAGAGGCCCCGCAGGTACTAGGGGTCTGTCGATGTTTTTACTGAGGCACTGTTACCAGATAGGGGACCGAAGTATCTCACCTAGGGGCCCGGCTATGGCTTAATAAGGTACTGTTTCAGATTAGCAGCAAGCATCTTTTAACTGCATTTTCCCACAGACAGGAGTATACCACAGCCTTTGATAAACCAGTTGTGGACCATTGGTCGGTGTAAGTAGCAAAAACATACCCACAGGAGCCTTGCGGAGCACTCACTGTGGGGTGGAGCTGGTAATGCGAATACATATTCTATGCCTTAATTGAGATTTGATCCCAGTACCTGCCAGCCCATAAAAGTTTCTGAGTCGTAGATAACTATTACCGAATGATGACTCCAAAAAAAAAAAAAAAAAAGTAAAAATAAAATAAACTAAAAAGTTATTTTTAAGATTCCATCTGGTACTGATCGTCAACTTGTGTTTGAATCCACAGAAAGTTAATTGATTATTTTTGTGTTTTTATCTTTTCTAGTGCTTTCTGGTCAGATCCTTTCAGGCGTGAACAGCGAGGTTATAATTAATCTGGAAGTTCCATACTTAAAGTGCTGTTATTCAATTTAAATAATGATACGTGGGCGAGTGATTCAACTAAATTAATTACATGTGGCAGTTTTTGAATTCCATCACGAGATCTCTAGTGGCAATCATCAAATATATGAGCATCTAAATTAATAATAATCATATCGCTTAGTTTCATATACAACGTGTTATCATGTAATTTTCATAATGGTCTGTCTACAAGTATTTAACATAATTTATTATGTTTGGATCCAAGTGCTTTCTGGTGTTGTCAAGTAATTTACATAACGTGTTGTCAAGTAATTTACATAACATGTTGTCAAGTAATTTACATAAAATGTTGTCAAGTAATTTACATAAAGTGTTGTCATTCAATTTAATAACGTGTTGTCAAGTAATTTACATAACGTGTTGTGAAGTAATTTACATAACATGTTGTGAAGTAATTTACATAACGTGTTGTCTAGTAATTTACATAACGTGTTGTCATGTAATTTACATAACGTGTTGTCAAGTAATTTACATAACGTGTTGTCATGTAATTTACATAACGTGTTGTCAAGTAATTTACATAACGTGTTGTCAAGTAATTTACATAACGTGTTGTCAAGTAATTTATAGTTTAGCAGCTTGTTTTTAGTATCTAGAATTGTTATTTGCTTTGCAATTAACCAGCGGGCAAGTTGTTTAGCAAACGTTGAAAAAAAAGGAACACGCGTTTTCCAACATTCATCTTACGGAGATCGAAACCCGCTAACGGCGGTTTAGTCTAAAAGAGACAAATTTCTCGACGAGATAAGATTTACGAGGACTTTAATTTCGTCTGCGCTGAAGAAAGCGAAAACCTCAAAGAGCAAGAATTGACGATCAGTCTTACGTCTGCTGAACAAACAGACGAGTTTCGCTTTATTCGCGCCTTATTGCAGCACGTCATTTCCTGTCATGCGCCCCTTCAAGTTACGTGTGCTGATGATTTAAGAGTGGCAATTCTTGACTTAACAGGTCTGTGGCACAACGGAACGGATATTGGTCGACTGAAACGAACTAGGAGAGATGGCTTCCTATTGTATAAGATTTGGTACATTTGTCATACATAGGTTTTACGCAGAACTAGTGAACTAGATATCCCGGGACTTGATGTTACAATAATCTCACTGTTAGCGTCAATGCATGAGCTTACGAGACGGGGAAGGGGGAAGGGGGAAGGGGGGTGGGGGGTGGGACACAGGTAGTGCAGTATTAACCCATGTCCGGGTCCATAGGCTTTGAGGTACTTCAGGTCCCTATCTGGTAACAGTACCTCAGTAAAAAAAAAATGACAGGTGCCTAGTACCTGCGGAGCCACTAGACTTCAATCTAGTCAGCCTGATGGATAATACGGCACTGGGCACGGGGGAGGGGGATTCCCCGTCCAAAGTTGTAACAAGTTTCTTATTCGGGCAAAAATGAAGGTGGCGTTCGATCAAAATGAGCTGACCAGATATAATGTTCCATCAGTGTACTGACAAGTAATAGTACATAATTATAATCACGGGCATTCGTGTCCTGTTTATTAACCTATTCCACATATATACAGCATCGCTGGCATCGTCCAATAGTACGTCACAAAGCAGGTCCGTAGGAGCAGGGCGGGGGTAGGGGGTGGTGTGAGCCACTCCACTTTTTTGCCTGTTTTTAATATGGTTAAAAATGTCATAAGGTAATAAGCCGAAAACACGTCAGAATAGTCATAAAGGGAGATAATATTATAAAATTTTCATTGTGGGGTATAATGCGTGCAGCGCGCGCGATTTGGCACAACTCATTTTATGTACCCATAAAAATCAGCACCCCCCCACTTTGAAAATCCATCCTACGTTACCATCCGGGCATTTTCTTTTAATACCCTTAAATTCGAGCAAAAATCGACCATCCTCTCCTACCTCAAAAAAATAAAAATAAAAAAAATAGATAACCCGTACGCCCATGTGTCCCTGTTATCTAAAGTGTGTTTTCTGTTTTCTAACATTAAAAAAGACTACTGGTCTTATGTGTTCCAGACATAAATAATTGGCTGCAGAATATTCGTAGGAGCTAAGGGGAGATAATAGTTGCCGGGTTCCTATTTAGGAGGAGCGAATCTTGTTTTAAGTTGAAGCTGTCCTTATTAATTTTAGCGACAGTCTTTCCTGAAATGCTTTATTCTTTTCTGTTTTACTAATTTTCAAAAATTGAATTGTTTTTTCAAAAATTCTTTGGCTATAACTCTTGCAAATATTATACGTTTTAGATCAATAAAAATATTTATAAATTTATATACACAACGATGGATCAAATTAACTGTGGATTGCAACCTCACATTTAGATTTCAATCAGAACTAGTTACAAGTGCAGAGAGGTCAAGGAAAAGCTAAAACTAATTCGTTACATACAGAACAGCTGTCCACACGGTCACTCTCATCAAGGGGAGGTCACTCTCATCAAGGGATGGTCCGTTAATTATTCTGTCGAGTTCATTTGTAGAGAACGAGACTCAGATTTAAATGATCTGCTCATTACAAGAACTCTTATGTGTCACGTCTTAATGATGTTATTGTCTATACTGGACGCAATAATATATTCAATACACCTACGTACAATAATTAATCTACAACTGTACGAGAAATCACAGAACGATATAGTGTATATGCTGGCTAGTTGTGAAGTTGAGGTGATAGTTAAATATAATGCAATTAAATTATATCAATACACCACCCACATAAAATTGATAACATATCTGTGAATGTGATTACAGGAAGGACTACTTTATAATGTTACGTTCACAGTAACGTAGGACGGATTTTAAAATGTGTGTGTATGTGGAGGGGGGTGGGGGCTAATTTTTATGGAGTATAAACTTTGTGGTGTGAAACCACGAGCACCGCAGACGTGATGCCGTACATGGAAAAAATAAAAATATTAACCCCCTTTAATAGCGATTTTGGCGTGTTTTCGTCTAATTACATTTTTTAACCATATTAAAAACTGGCGAAAAAAGTGTGCAGGTTAACTAAGCCCCATTAGCCCACTCGACACGTACGGGCCTGGGTCCAAGGTTGCAGTAGGGATAGAAGTAACTGTTTACTAAAGACAAGCAACTGATACTGCATGTAGATTGGTTGTACTAATTTTCATCTCATCCAAGCAAGGT
The DNA here is from genome assembly GCA_032355785.1 of Symmetromphalus regularis. Taxonomy (NCBI): domain Eukaryota; kingdom Metazoa; phylum Mollusca; class Gastropoda; order Neomphalida; family Neomphalidae; genus Symmetromphalus; species Symmetromphalus regularis. The sequence continues at coordinate 2,053 of JAULBS010137159.1, read as the reverse complement.
TAAAACACGCTGTCCTGGGCAAACAACTCTCCTTCCTGAACTGTCTGTCAAGGAAAAAAGGTTAGTGTTAGTAGGAGAGACGAAATCCACAGCCGCATTTCGTTGGCACACGGATCCGACATCAATCCGATAAGCCAGGGAAAAGAAAAAATTCCGGATCTAAATCGGACGTGCGTGGATATTTCCTCTTCCTTCATTCACTGGCGTGTAGTTGTTTCTCTACACATTTTTCGTTTTCCTCGCTAGAATCCAAAGACATTTTCTGTGAGGTGAATACCATGCAAGTACAGAAACACCGGACGAATCACTACTTTCAACGATTCAAAAACAAAAAAAATACACAAAAAAACCCGGACCGCAGTACAACTCGTGCTTCCGGATAAGATTCGGACGCCAATGAACACCCTAATGTTGTAACCATTTGACCAATTTTGTTTGCGGACCGGACATATATCGGATTCAGGTCGGACGCGCGTGTTAATGAATCGCTTAATGTGTCTGCTCTTATCAAAAAGCAGAAAGGGGTCTTTTATATGCATTATTCGAAAGACTGGATAACACATACCACGGCCTTTGATCAACCAGCTGTTTACCACTGGTGGTATGTGTTTTCATTATTGCACTAAAATAGTGAGTGTTCTCCTAGTAGAAAATAAGCATAATAAAATTACAACTAACCAATGAATACATATTAACCATTATCCATCACATTTTGGACCCCCCACCCCTTTTAGAAATCTTGCATCCGCGACTGATATCTCATGGAACGTTACCTCATCCTAACTTGTTTAGCAACGCGGTATCGACTTCATATCGAGACGCCATCTTGAGGAAATGTAAATCTATACTGTTCTATGTTTAACGAAAAGCAATTTTAGTTTTTTGTTAAGATTGTTGCATGTCGAGTCGCCATCTTGAGGAAATGTAAATTTATACTTTCAATGTTTAACGAAAAGCTATTTTGTTTTTTTGTAAAGATTGTTGAATATCGAGACGCCATCTTGAGGAAATGTAAATTTATACTTTTCAATGTTTAACGAAAAGCACTTTATTTATTTTTTGTTAAGGTTGTTGCATATCACGACGCCATCTTGAAGAAATGTAAATCTATACTGTTCAATGTTTAACGAAAAGCACTTTTGTTTTTTAGTTAAGATGGTTGCATATATAGTCGCCATTTTGAGGAAATGTAAATTTTTACTTTCAATGTTTAACGAAAAGCAATTTCTAGATTTTTTGTAAAGATTGTTGCATATCGATACGCGATCTTGAGGAAATGTAAATCTATACTGTTCTGTGTTTATCGAAACGCACTTTTGGTTTTTTGTTAACATTTTTACATGGTAAAGGAAAATATTGCCCCGAGACACGTATTTGCGTAATGTCAACATAAATCCGCAAAAATAAACAGGAAGCGATATTTCCGCCAGGGGCACGAGCTTTTAACTTTTTGTTCCTGATATTTCTTATTGGCATTAGGCAAACACACACGGATAATGTTCTCCATTTATTAAAGAAATAAATAAAAAGAATAGAAAAAAAATCCCAAAGAATTGAAGAAGAAAATGTCTTAAAATGTCTTATCATAGTGCTCAAAAAATACATTTCGTAGAATTTGAGATATTTGTGAATAATTTTTGTGACGTTATATCAAAATGAGATTACAAAGAATATTAAAAACATGACAAACCCAAAATTTTGTAAACATAATTTAAACATACATTGCAAATAATATTGCAAAATGTTTACTTTATAGATTTATGGGCCTATTTGTTAATTTTGTTTTGACTTCTGTTATGCTTTTTTTTAATTATCCCCTGAGGAAGCTTGTTTATTTTTAAAGCGAAACGTTGGGAGAATTTTAAACATTACGTTTTAATGCTGTTTACTCTTAGATGGATTTAATGGCAGATTATTTTAATATTTTTGTTTTTTCTTTTCTATTTGTGGTTATTAAATTAAGTTTGAAAGATGTTTTGATAGTACACATTACTAAAATACATTGAGCATACACACACACACACACACACACACACACACACACACACACACA
>JAULBS010137148.1:0-12970 GCA_032355785.1 Symmetromphalus regularis | reverse complement strand
AATTTGCCTACTCTTTTAATAAAGATAATATAGATAATATTTTGGGCTACCAAATCCATAAAATTTAGTTATTAGACCAAAAAATCTAAATAAACTTGTACGCGCACTTGGTTTCGATGGCAGATTTCAACGTTGGAGATTCCAACACGATATTTGGATTTGACTTGGAGACATTTTTACTTTTCTGAGATATTTGATCTCGACTTCCGCGAATTAATGACATCAACGAATAAGGAAGCTGGGATAAAAGAAATAAAAAAATCGCAACATCCAGATTTTAGTAGTTAACAGAGGAAGAACTATGACGTCATTTTTTCTTTAGTATTCTTGAGCGTTATTTTTACTTTCCTGAAATAAATTAAAATAAAATATCAACTTGTTTGTGAAATTACTAAAAATGTATGCCCCAAATTTAATTATAAGTAATGTTTCTTATTTCTTTTAGATTGTGTGAATGGCTTCGCCAATTCACATAGTTTGCAGATGTTTTTTTTGTTCATACCCCGATGAATCTAAAAGAAATAAGAAACATTCCTTATTTATATTATATTTATTATTATTATATTATATATTATATTAGATCATATTATTTTATTACCCATATGGCTCAAAATATCTTGGTACATACATTTATCAACGTGTTATGTCCTAGTACTAGGTCATACTGGTACATAACACTTTTGACGTCATACGACTTCATATTATTTCGCATAATTTGTTTCCAAAAAAGGAAATCGATTGGTTTCATTTTTGTTGTTGTTCATGGTTTTTTTTTTCAAATTTAACTTAAAATTGATAATGGGTAATAAGTAGGATATTAAATTCGCTTCCATTTCGCATCATGTTTATGTCCCGACCCTCGTGAAATAATTTTATTATATAAGGAATACACAATAATAATTAGAATTATTATATTATTACTGTATGACATTATATTAATAATAATAATTGGAATAATAATTGGAATAATAATAAAGAAATACTACATAAGAAACATAATAATTATAATTTTAAGGAATGCACAATAATAGTTAGAAAATTTAAATTTATTATGACGTTATATTATATTATGGAAAATAAATAAATAATGATAATAATAATTATAATAATAATTTTAAGAAATACACAATAGTAATTAGAATTATAAATTTATTATTATGGCATCATAATATATGTACAATAATGAAAATAATAATAATAAAGGAAATACTACCGGTACATAAGAAACATATAGCTTATGGACCAACTGAAACAAAAAAATAAGACACATGAACAATGTTCATTTGGGTGAAATGAGTAAATGCTAATTTTGTAGGGACTATAAAAACCAACTGTTGATTTCCAGACTGCAAAAAGTACATGTATTATAGAAACATATTTTTTTTTTTTTTTAGGTTTTCTGAGTCTTAAAATCAACAGTTTTACTTAAAGTTTGTTTTATATGGAAGGTGGAGAATGCAGTGGGATCCTAAATGAAAGTTTACATTGTGTGATATGTCAGCGTTTTTAACAGTAGTGAGAGAGCTCTACACTTTCATCTTACTTACTTTACGATAACTTTCTTAATGCAAATATTATTTTTGGAAGGGAGAGCTACACTTTCATCTTACTTATTTACCATAACTTTCTCAATGCAAATACTATTTTTTATTTTTAGTTTCTCAAAAATAGGGTAGAAGGGAGGAAAAAAAGTTACAAAATGTCTTGGAAGGGGAAAATAAAATTTGGTATATAATTAATTTTGCCAGTTTTACTCATTTAACTGGTCATATGCCTGCATACTTCTATATTAACCCACCATGAAAAGAAATTATTTAACTTTGTTTAAACTGGCACAGGTGTTTTTTTTCTTTTCTTTTCTATCCTTCAGGACAGTCGGCGGAAATAAAGCAAGTGTGAATTTTCACTTTTGATTTTATTTTAATTGAACAAAATGTAGGATTGGCAGGTTTGTGAAACAAATAATTTTAAAAAGTTGCCTTACTTTGCTTGAAGGTTGCTGATATTTATTACCTGTGATAAACAGTCCAGGTACTCCAGTTTCTGGTCGAAGTTGTAAACAAGATTCAAGTGAGAATCTTAGTCTGTCGTGATTTAAACCATACGCTTCACCTTTTGGAGATCCCAAATAGTAATTGTTGCTCACCGGGGTTCCGACTTCCAAATACTCCATCTAAATAAAATAAAAAATTATATGTAAATTTTAAAATATTTAATATTAAGCATCATTTACAATTTATGACAATATGCTATTCATATGCTGGAAGGGGTTGGGTGGGGTGGGAGAGTCATGACAAGCATAACAAAAAAAAAATCTTTAAAACTCTAACAAAATAATATTCTAAGTGTATTAATTTGGGGAGGTTTCAGGATTTGAACCAAGGTCCTCATCTTGAAAGCCTTATCCAACAGACCACCATCTTGCTGCCTAATAAAATTATTATATTCTCTGGTTAAAATATTACACTGACCTTTCCCTCTAGTTGAGGAAACAGCTCACAACATTGTTTCCACATCTGATTTCCGATCGCCATCTTGAGTCGTTCATATTGCTCGCCACGATGTCGCACCTTGTTGTCTTTCCACTGTGAAAACCAGTCCCACTTTGCGTAAGTTATCAAAAGAGCGACACTCTTACCTACCATACACAATGTAATAGAGAATATTAAACAAGTTGCACATACATGTAGACCTACCATTTCTTATCAACATTATATCCTGAGTGAAATAATTTCTAACAACTGGTATTTGTCACGTATGGTTTGTGCTATCCTGTCTGTGGGGTAGAGCACATAAAAAAGCCCTTGCTGTCTATTGGTAAGTCTAGCCACATTATTGTGGCCGCAGTAGATTTTATCTCTCCTACTAACACTAACTAGCACATGATTCCACCCACAACCTATTATTAAGTTTTTAAAAGAAACTAATTTTTATAATAAATTTGTTTTACTCAATTATGAACTAGCGGATCCAGGGGGACCAGGGGAGGTCAGAACACTCCCCCTTCTCTCGATTTTTTTTTTTTACCTTTTTCCCCCCAAGTGGAAAGACGTGAAAATCAATTAAAAAAAAATCCTTTTTTATTCACTCATCACTTTTGGACCACGCCCTTTCAGAAATCCACATTTGGACACCCCCCCTTTCAGAAATCCAGCATCCACGCCTATTATGTTTGTGTACTATGGTCTAAGTTGTTAGTTTATTTGGTTTCAGTATATTGTATATATTTTAATATCATTGTTTTGTATATATACATGATAAACAAAATTGAATTAATCACAGAATGACCCCCAATGGCCAATGTTTACTTTTGTGCTGTGGTGGGGGTTGTTAAATAAATAAAAATAATTTAAAATCATGTTAGATTAAAATCTTGATTATATTTATCTAGTTTACCTGGGTATCGTTCTTCCCAAGATGGATCCTTAGCAGACGGAAATGATATAAACAAAATGGGAAACTCAGCACTTTCTAAATCATCCAAAGACAACGACTTAAAATGATTAAGTATACCACAGACATCATTGCTGAAATTAAAAATATAGTTCCACGTATTTATTTAAGAGATGATAATAATAGTAGCCAATGTGTGATAATAACAGTAATAAAAGTATGTGTAATAATAACAATAATAGTATGTGTAATGATAACAATAATAATAGTATGGCATTGTGTAATAATAATAATAATAATAATAGAATGTGTAATAATAATAATAATAATAGTATGTGTAATAATAATAGTATGACATTGTGTAATAATAATAATAGAATGTGTAATAATAATAATAGTATGTTTAATAATAATAATAGTACATGTATGTGTAATAATAACAATAATAATAATAGTATGTGTAATAATAACAGTATGTGTAATAATAATAATAGTATATGTAATAATAATAATAGTATGTGTAATAACAGTATGAGGAATAATAACAATAATAATAGTATGTGTAATAACAACAGTATGAGGAATAATAACTAATAATAGTATGTGTAATAATAATAATAGAATGTGTAATAATAATAATAATAGGATGTTTAATAATAATAATAGTACATGTATGTGTAATAATAACAATAATAATAATAATAGTATGTGTAATAATAACAGTATGTCTAATAATAATAATAGTATATGTAATAATAATAATAATAATAGTATGTGTAATAACAACAGTATGAGGAATAATAACAATAATAATAGTATGTGTAATAATAATAATAATAATAATATGTGTAATAATAATAATAATATATGTGTAATAATAATAATAGTATGTGTAATAATAATATGTGTAATAATAACAGTAATAACAGTATATGTAATAATAACAATAATAATAGTATGTGTAATAATAACAGTATGAGGAATAATAACAATAATAGTATGTGTAATAATAACTAATAATAATAATAGTATGTGTAATAATAATAATAACAGTATGAGGAATAATAACAATAATAATAGTATGTGTAACAATAACAATAATAATCCTATGTGTAATAATAATAATAATAGTACATGTATGTGTAATAATAAAAATAATAATAATAGTATGTGTAATAATAATAATAGTATGTAATAATAACAATAATAATAATAATAGTGTGTGTAATAATAACAGTATGTGTAATAATAATAATAGTATGTGTAATAATAACAGTAAGTGTAATAATAATAGTATGTGTAATAATAACAGTATGTGTAATAATAATAGTATGTGTAATAATAATAATAGTATGTAATAATAACAATTGTAATAATAACAGTATGAGGAATAATAACAATATGTGTAATAATAATAATAGTACATGTATGTGTAATAATAACAGTATATGTAATAATAATAATAATAGTATATGTAATGACAATAATAATAGGCCTAATAATATGAAACATTCTGTGAGGGGTGGCAATCCTGTGCATCCACCATTCCAAGCACTTTTCAGACAATTGGGATGTCTATATAATTATCACCCACCACATTTCCTTCAAACAATTCAAATTAAAATGTCTAAATAATAATCTTTAACAGTATTTCTCTTTTTAATATCAATGTAACACTTAACCATGTGGTCTTAGTGCAAATATACCGAAGTAAACAGGGGTTCTATTCAAGGGTGTTAATCCCACCCCCCACCCCACTTTTTGTAATGGAACATTTTTTTTAACACATTGTTCTTTTATTCAGCAGCTGTTAGGTGTCAGATATATGGTGTTTAGAGGAAAACTGCTACTGCCACACAGGCTATTCCTTCCGATTAGCAGCAAGGGATCTTTTATATGTGCTTTCCCACAGACAGCCCATCACATACCATGTCTTTTGATAAACCAGTTGTGGACCTCTGGTCAGTGCAAGTGGCTTACACCTACCCACTGAGCCTTTGCGGAGCACTCACTCTGTTGGAACCGATACAGAGATTAAAACTCCCATGACTTGACTGAGATTTGATCTCAGTACCTATAGCCATGAGTCCAACAGCTTAACCACAGCACCAGAGCAGCCACTTAAATATTGGAGGGGGTAAGACTAAATAGGGGTGCTATCAGTCATTTAAAGGATGATTCCAATGTACTCAATAAACTGGGGTGTTGGAACGAAATTCATATTGTGGGGCTGCTCCCATTTCTGAACAGCAGAACTTGCCGGTGAATAATTTAACAATGAATAAGAACATATTTATGGGAATTATTGGGGAGCCTGCAGCCACCCCCCCTCCAGAATCCCCTGTCTCCAACACCCCTGATAAATGTAAATTTTGTCGCAAAAAAGGGTGACTCAGATTATTGGGGCATGGCATGCCCCCACCCAGCTGTGCCATCTCTGCATTGGGGCCGGTATATTCTGTAATGAAGGTGGCAGTGGCTCTGCTTATTTAATCAAACCATTCTTTATAAAGAGTTCGTATTTCTGTCGAACACTAAATATTCACCTCAGAAATGCCCACGTATTAGAAGCCTTCAGACTGAGTTCACTCGCGCTTCCTGAAAGTCCGACAAATGCTGTCACGCAAGACATTCCAGATCCAATCTTCTCCACATATGGATACATAGCTAAGGAGAAAAGTTGGTTGAGTTACTTTAAATCAATAAGCATAAAAATACTGATAGCAAATTCTTAAATTTATGTCTTTGTAAGAACAGGTAGTCAGAGAAACAATTTATTTTGTTTGTTTGACCTAACATACACGTGGGTATTAAAATATAAATATATCTGTTGATTGTATTGATAGTTTTTCAACAGCCAACAGCAGACACCGTTGCCATGGGTAGCATAAAAAACTATATTAAAGAGACTAAAAATTGTACATATATTATTTTTATTTCAGATTATATTAATTTATATATTCTTCATCTTACTTCACTTCTCTTAATGAAATCTTTCTTTTTGATTTATATGTTTTTCCAATTATAATTATATGTGTAATAATAACAGTATGTGTAATAATAACAATAATAATAGTATGTGTATTAATAATATTAATAATAGTATGTGTAATAATAATAGTATGTGTTTTAATAATAATAATAATATGTGTAATAATAATAGTATGTGTATTAATAACAATAATAATAGCATACATGTATGTATTAATAATAATAATAGTATGTGTAATAATAATAATAGTATGTGTATTAATAATAATAATAGTATGTGTATTAATAATAATAATAGTATGTGTAATAATAACAATAATAATAGTATGTGTATTAATAATAATAATAGTGTGTGTATTAATAACAATAATAATAGTATGTGTATTAATAATAATAATAATAGTTTATGTAATAATAACAATAGTAATAGACCTAATAATATGTAATATTTATATTATTATTTTTAAAATATCTTTTCTTAATTTCTCAGCTTTTTAGTGGCATGTTGTGGCATGGCATGGTGTGGCATGTGTGTGTGTGTATAATAGAATATATATTTTGTTTGTTGATATCTTATACTAGTATTAGTAGTGAACCTGTTTGCTTGCTTGTTTAAAGATTTTACCCATTTTATGATAAACTGATCATATTAAAAAAATGAAACAATTATATATAATATATGTATTCAATAAAAATAATAATACCGATAACATAAAATAACATTTTTTACATACGTAATTTTATTGCTACCTCTTTTGGTAAGAGTGTTTTAAATGTGTTGATCAATCCAGCATCAGAAATGACCATCTTAGCAAACACATCAATATCACCCGAAGATTTGTGTACCCGAACTCCTGAAATAATTATACTATCTTAATTAACATGACATCATACACACACACACACACACACAAACACACACACAAACATGCACACAAACACACACATGCACACAAACACACCACACGCGTGTCAAATTGCAAGTAGAGGTACACTAGACTAGTGTTTACACTTAATATTAAAGTGAGAACACTGAGAACCAGTCAAACTGCTCGAGAGCACTAAAAAATGCCAACTCAGTCTGGTTAGATCATTTGCTTGATTAACTGAAGGATTTGACTGAGGTAGTACTTGTTTGGGCCAATGGACAAGTGAAATATTCTACAAATTGCATTAAACAAATGAAAGAGGAACTACCTATATAACGAAAAATGAAAAGTATAGTTCTAAGCATACCAGATCCTGTCCACAGAATTTACAGAATCATTCATCACTGGGATTCCTTAACCTTCATTTAGGATTGATTTGCATTTTTTTGAGATTACAAAATAGGAATTCTGTCCATTGTTGGCAGCCATTTTGAATGGGCATTCCCCACAGGTATGCAAGAATTTGTAAGAAAATGTACTAAAAACACTATATATCAGTAAAAACATTTTTACTGGAGTTGTTTCTCTTTGCAGCAAAACTGGAAATAAATTCGAAGAATCTAAGTATTTTTACCAAAACAAGAGGCAAACATAACCTCTATATTCCTAACAAGTCAAGACTGTGTTAATAAACCTGCAATGCCAACCTGTAACTGCACCGTTCTCATTCAGCAAAATGTTCGTGACTGGAGCCTGTACCAACACGCGACCTCCGTACCGCTCGATGATTGGAATCATTTGGAAAGGAATCTCGCTTGAGCCCCCATTAACATAAAATGCTCCTTTGTGGAAGTGATGTAAGATGGAGAGATGCATGGTCAAAGGGGCTTCAGTGGGCATAATCCCTGTAGAACAAAATACATATATTAGCAACCTCTGCAATTACCAAAATGTCCACGGCAAAATAAATGCTGTGGAGAAATGGTGTCCAAGGCATTTTCTATAGCAATTTTAGCATAAAGTATACTTTATTTTTAACAATAATTTTTAAAATACACTTTGAAAAAAAATTGTTTAGTCTGCGGTAAAAAAAAGAGCCACAGTGAATGAAAAACTCTGTGGCAATCTCCACAGCATTGCTAATTGCCGTGAGTAATTTCTGGCGTTTTATTAGTAACCCATATTGTGTTTATTATAGTTAAAGTAGTTAAGAAATAAAAATATTAATTGAAATATAAAAATGTTTGTTCCTCTATATACAAACAAAAACAGATTACTACCATGTTTTTGTATGAAACTGTTTATATATTACAATGAGTGTGATTTCAATCAAAGTGAATCTTTGTTATGTAAACATGTTTATATAAACAGTATCGTATATGAACATATTTAGTATTCTATTTATTACATCTCATTAATACTGTTTATGTGCATTGATATTCCTTTGCAAACACACAGCTAAAAAGGTAAAATGCAAGATGGCAACATGAATTACTTAGTTTAAGTGCCTATTGGTTATCGGTGCCATTGTGCTATGATTCTGACAGAGTAGTCGATCAGATGACCAGAGGTCATGAACTTGCAAAAGACGCAAACCACATGTGGTTTATGCAAATATATCTCTTTAGTACCTTTCCTGCTACCATGTATTTTTTGTTTATTGGGTTTTTGTGGGTTATTTTTTTTTTAAAGAAGTTTTTGTTTTGTTTAACAAAACTCCTAGAGTGCATTGATTTATTAATCATCAGCTATTCAATGTTAAACATTTGATAGTTCTAAATTTCAGACAAACTTAATTTTCCTAGGGAAAATGATAATTATGTGAAAAAATATCTGAATAAATTAGCCATCATATCCTTTGAAAAAAACCTAGATTCACCAATGAACTGTTTTATTTTATTATCAATAAAATTAATGTTTCCCTTACCATAGTCTCCAACTAGGTACATAAGGACAGCCTTGAGATCTGGATTATCTGTAATGTTATCAATAACATTGGCCACAGCTTGCTCAGAGAGTTTGAAGTAATCTTTATACAGGAAGTTATAAATCCCACTCGTCACCAGGAATGTAGCAAAATTTAGCGGCATGAATTTCAAGATGAATGGTGCAAACATATTCTTTTCCCATATCTAAAACAAATTAGGCGTAATTAAATTATGCTTAATACACTTAATTATTTAAATAAACAGAAAAACAGGAAAAAACACTGGTAACATAATTTCAAAAGACTAACAAGCAATTGATTCTTCAAGATAATTTTCTTAATTTTAAGTTTTAATTCATGAATCTTTACTTTTTTGCCAGTGGGAATGTTGGACAGAATCTAGTCACCTGCAGAGCTGGGTTTGGGGAGATGGAGGAACAGAATTTGGGGGTCATGTAGGAAAAGAAGTAAATATTTTATCTTTTGCCATGATAAATACTAAAAAATAAATGGAAGAACAGAATTTAGGGGACATGTCGGAAAAGAAGGAAATATTTTATCTTTTGCCATGATAAATACTAAAAAATAATGCAACCCCCCCCTCCCCAATCACAGAACTTTAAAACACAAACTGATTGGATAGTCACTCACAACAGAAAATACTGGTTGTACAACAACTAGGTATGTTTTACTCTTAACTGTCATTGTTTGAACAACGTGCTGGTGCAGAAATGAGGTTAAACAAATATCTTTTCTTTTACAAATTTTCAAAATATTTATTTAGATTTTTAATCCCATATTAACCCTTGCAATATTAAGTCTGCACAAACCATTTTGAGATCTCGAAACTTGTCAACAGCTTGTTTATTATGAGGAAACAGCTCCTTCAATTGATCCCAGTATTCATTGTTTGGCCCTGATTTCATGGGGAATCTTTTCACCAAATCTTGTTTACTTGGATAACCAAGTGTAATCTGGAAATAACATAAACAAAATAGTTAAATTATAACAAATGTCGAAACAAGATACAAATTTAACATTACTTAATAATATTATATCATTTTAAACTTTTAATATATCATTTTAAACTTTTAATAAATCATTTTAAACTTTTAATATATCATTTTAAACTTTCAATAAATCATTTTAAACTTTTAACATCTAAAAGATCTTTTGCTGCTAATCAGAAAGAGTAGCCTATATGATGGTAGTGGGTTTCCTCTGCAGACAGTGAGAAGCAAAACGTTGTCTGTAAGACACAGGTCTAATAGCTGCTGAATAAACAATGTGCAATGTGTTCATCAGAATTAGTGTATAGGTTAATATTTTTAACAAAATAGTTGTAATTAGCTAGAACTAAATTTGTTCCGAGGTGAAAAGTAGGGGTGCAATGATACAACCAAAACCATATTGCGATATATTGTGATACAGAAAACCCATGTTGCAATACATATTGCAATAAAAGTTTAATTAATTACCAAGATGCAATAAAGTCATATTTTGATAACACCATACTAATTACTAAACATATCTCAGGCAGGCAAACCTGTACCAATTTCTGATGAGAAAAGAAAACATATAGATACTGACCATACAGCAGATTTATATGTTTTAATTAAATTTATCTTTTATTTTTATTTTTATAACTTACTGTTATAGGTTATATAGATGGATACTCATTAGGTACATGTAGATATATCGCGATACATGAAACCATATCGCAGTATGTATTGCACTCGGCAAGTAATGCAATATACCAGTATATCATTGCGCCAGGTGAAAAGGGATGACCTGTTGCTGAATATAGAATTTAAGGAGTGAGTAAACCTCCTCCTGTAAATGTTTGAAGCATTACAAAACTAAACACAGAAGAAAAGAAAAATGAAGACAGAAGAAGAAAAAGAGAATGCAGAATTTATGGAGTGAGTGAAACTTCAGCTGTAAATGGCTGTAGCTTCATAAAACTAAACACAGAAGAAAATTAAGACAAAGAAAACAAAAAAGAAGAAAAAAAGAGAATGCAGAATTTAAAGACTTCAGTAAACCTCCTCCTGTAGATGTTTGAAGCATTACAAAACCAAACACAAAAGAAAAACGAAGACAGAAGAAGAAAAAGAGAATGCAGAATTTATGGAGATGTTTGAAACATTACAAACAAAAAACCCTAGAAGAAAAAGAAGAACACACGCATGCACACACACAAACACACACACACAAGGGTTTATTGAAATTGTGTTTTTACTGTTAAATATTTTGTGCAATACAGATTACTAGTGTGTGAATTCATTACATACTTTGGATACTATCGTGGATTTATGGTAGTGGTGGTGGTGCATTTATTTGTTTTTCTGCTTATATCCAATTAAGGTTCAAGCACTCTTCCTGTGCTGTCTGTCCAGGATAGAAGTTAGTGTTAAAAGAGATGAAACCCGCTGCCGCCACACTAATGTGGCTAGTCTTATCGATAAACAACAAGGCATCTTTTATATGCACTATCCAACAGACAGAATAGCACATACCACGGCTTTTGTTAAACCAGTTGTGGACCACTGATTTGTGTAAGTGGTATACACCTACCCACTCAGCCTTACAGAGCACTCACACTGGATTGGTGCCGATACTGAGTCCGATTGCTTAACCACTGCGCCACAGAGGCCAGTCGTGGATTTAAGCTGGGGTGTCATTTTTATTTTGGTAACGAGTTTGATATTCTATTTATAACACAAGACAATTTTAATCGTTATTTTCTTTAAACTTTCTAACTGCATGACAGTTTAGATAAATGCTATTCTATAACAATATGGATGACGTTACGTTGTACTTTTTCTAGTTTTTGTGACATCATTTGCAATTTTACATAATAATGATGTCATACTAAGTTCAGGCAAGCTTATTGGTGCATTAACTAGGGAGGGTGTGTTAAACAGGGAATATACGTTAAGTTAAAACTAATGTATTAATGTGTTATACCACATCATATTCTTGATCCATTGGTACCCAATCTAACTGTCCTTCAGTTAACTGTTCCACCACCACGGAAGGCCAGGACTGCCCATCCATCTCGCCAATGTAGTGGATTCCTATAAAAATAAATACATTGTACATTTCTGGGGCGTTGAAACAGAATTCATATTGGGGGAGCTGCTTATATTGGGGGTGGGGGGTGGGGCTGCTCCCGTTTCTGAACATCAGAATTTGCCGGTGAATAATTCAACAATAAATAAAAATTAATAAATAAATACAGCCCCCCCCATCAGTCCCAACACCCCTGCATTTACGAAACTATATATTAAATAGATTAGCATAAATCAGATTGTATAATTAGGGAGATGGAGGTCTTAACCATATTGAAGCAAAACAAATTCCAATAAGAAGAGAACAGAATACATTTGGCACACAGAATAATCATAGATACCACTCTTTTGTTCTCAGAGATTATTGTAATATTAGGGAAACTTTTCACATAACAATGATCAGAATTGTCTACTTCTTAGACAGGCACGTACACAGGATTTTCTTTAGGGGGTGCGTTTGTGAAGGCCCGAATGTTTTATTTTCATTTTAAACGTTATTCTAGTAAATTAGCGTCAATCCAAATTTGCATTTATGGACCTCGACAGATTTAGGGGGTGCATGCGCACCCCCCTGCGTACGGGCCTGTTAGATACAGTGTGCATGTGCAGATGCAGGATTTCTGAAAGGGGGTCCAAATGTGGGTTTCTGAAAGGGGGAGGGGTGTCCAAAAGTGATGAGTGAATAGAAATAGGTGAAAAAATTGTTAATTTTCACA
>JAULBS010137137.1:0-12970 GCA_032355785.1 Symmetromphalus regularis | reverse complement strand
CTCGATTAGCAGTATGGAACCTTTTATATGCCTTTCTCACAGACATGAGCGGGATGTAGTTCAAATGGTCGTGTCTGCCTGTGAACTGGTCGGTCATCGGATCGATCCTTCTCAGTGGACCCATCTGCAGTTTGGGTTATTTTCCGTTCCAACCAGTGGTCCATAGCTCGTTCATCAATGTGCTCTAGGGGTGTCGTTAAATAAAACAAACTTAACTTTTTTACAGGACAACACATACTACAGCCTTTAATAAACCAATGATGGTCCAATGGTCGGTGCAAGTGACGTACACCTACCTACTTGTTGGGAGCCAGTATCGAGATTAACAACTGTACGTATGGGGGAGGGAGAGAGTGGGGGGCGGGTTAAGGCGCTAACATTTTCATAATTTACTTTCGTTTATAGATAATTTGATCACAGAAAAAAGGAAGACTAAAAATGTGGTATGTATCAGTTTAATTTTGTTCATTAAACATTGTCATCTTCGTTTCTTTATCTTGCCAACGCCACTAATCAGTCAACTGTTACTTCAAAATATTAATCCTTCTATTTTTCATAGATCCCCATGTGTGACCCTCACTAAGCAATCTTATTTAAGTTGTGCATAAACTGCAAAATATACCTAAAACAAAAAACGTAATGTTCAAAAAAAACTATTAACTAAAAAATTATAAAGTTCTAAAAAAAACAAATTAAAAAAAAAAAAAAACACTGTTTTCGTTTGTTAATATTTATTAATAGTTTTAAATAACAATTTATTGTCCTTACAAAGGTAATTCAGTAACAAAGGTAACATAAATAATTAAAAAACAAAATAATCATTTATCGTGTTTATTACGGTAATTTATTAACGGGACATGAAATAAAATAATACAAATACAATGCAGAAGAACTAGGTAATTACGGATATTGATATGTAACGTAATAATGATTAGCTTTATAAAGATGCATCCATGCGATTATTTTCAGAACGTTGCCTTCTTGTACTGTTCTCCACAGTTAAAAATAGCAGACGAGTGTGGAACCAGTGAAATTGCTATGTAGAGACCGCGAAGACTAATCTCTCCAGAACTCATTCTTCATTTAGAAATTGCGAAGGAGTGATTTATTGTTTGTCAGAAAACCATTAAGAGTTCATGATTATTTTTAATGACATCAGATACATGTATTCAGATTTTAAAATATTGTGGTGGCAACATCACATAAACGAAAGTGCAGAAATCCTGAATACATCGAAAAGGATTGCTGAATGAAGATCATTTTAAACACACAGCCATTATTTCAAATGTTAGTTATAAGAATGAACTCTCACATTATGTTTTTGCAATGTACGTATCTGTGCAAAACATTTTATACACAGATCATATTTGAAAGGTTTCTCTCCAGTATGGATCCTCATATGGGAGTATAAGTTACTAGAATATGTAAAACGATTTAAGCAAACCTCACATTCTTATGGTTTCTCACCAACATGAACAGTCCTAATGTGGTGTTCTATTTCAAATTTCTCACTTCGTCACTAATATCTCAGATATTCTTCACAAAAATGTAGAAACGAACTACAAACCACAAAGAAAAATAACATTTTGTCGAAGTCAAGGTCACAAAAATGAGAGCCAGAAAGCTGAATGGATCTACGGTTGGGACAGCAATCATTTTGAATGTGGTTTAGTGGTATCCAGTCAATTCGTACCATAGTCATTTCGTACCCAATTTTACCATTTCGTACAAAAGTCATTTCATACAATAGCCATTTCGTACCATAGTCATTTCGTACCCAATTTTACCATTTCGTACCATAGTCATTTCGTACCACAGTTATTTGGTCATTTCGTACCATAGTCATTTCGTACCATAGTTAATTGGTCATTTCGTACCAGTCATTTCGTACCATAGTCATTTCGTACCATAGTTATTTCGTACCAAAGTCGTAATATAGATCAAGTATATACTGAGGTTGTTGATGAGGTAAAGGTGAAAAATAAAAAAGTATTAAAATATTATGAATTAGTATATACATGTATAATTAATTTAGGTTAAAAAAATTATTTAATGTTGAAATGAAATTTGTTAAAATAAAACTCAATGATTATATAAGGACGTGGTTTTCTTCATCAAGTTTGTTCGAAGAGACCCTACATTTCTATTACAAGAAGCCCTATAACAATGTTGCAGAAATACTCTTTGTTATGTTAAAGGGCATGGCTATTTTAGCAGTATTTTTGAACAAATTAAAACCAATGAAATTTGTCATGTAGGAGAATAAATAAAATACAATAGTTTGTGAAAATCATTTCATTTCACTCATTCGTCACGATGAGCGATATATCTTTAGCGTGCTAGTGTTTTGTTAGGCCAAATACAAAATGTCTTACTGTGTGACATATGCAACAAGTGGCAACATAAATATTGCGGTACAGGTAAGCAAAAACAAATTGTTTTATATATTTATTACAAAGGACAATACCGATATATCATATTATAATGTTATCAATATTAAGGACAAAACAGTTATTTAAATCATACGACTTACTTAAAGACAATACATTCAGATATATATTAAATTATGCACATAAATTAAATTTGGGGGGAACGCTGCCGATGAATAATTTAGCAATAAGAAAATATTTTTGGGGGAGGGGGGGGCTGCTCCTTGTTTATCCAAAACCAATCAGGTAGAGAATCTATCGACAGTAACGGGCTAAGCTTAAGGGCGTTGACCTATATAGTATTTTCTGAACAGTTTCGTTTTGGGTTTTTTAAATTTTGTTCAGAACAAATATTAATAATAATAAGTCTACCAGACACCAAATCATTAGCTTTCCCATAATTTATAAAAACATTTTAAAAAATGGGACATATCGTCAATAGATTTGAACGCAGGTACATGTCATAGCTAACGATTTATTAATAGTTTCTCACTTTATCGCTTATTCAATAAATATAAGAAGTGGCAAATCATGACCATCAAAAGAATAAGATACCGGGTACGAAATGACTATGGTACGAAATGACCAAAGCACTATGGTACGAAATGACCATAAATTATGGTACAAAATGGATGGATGGTACGAAAATGACTAACATCCGGTTTAGTTTGTCTAAAAATTGGTCTTTATTTGTCGGTTTCTCTGTTTCTAACTCTGAGAAGAAACAAATAAAAAATATATATTCTTCTTATTATTAGAGCATGTTTTACCAGCGAGCTACAAAAATAACACACGTTTTCCCCGTTTAGTATAAAGAACCGTCATGTCAGGCCAGGGCCGGATTTAGACCTTGGAGGGCCTGGAACATTTCAGGTCCGGGGGACCTCATATAGAAATTAAATTACATGACCAAAAAAAAAAAAATGAACTAAAATGAATGAATAGAACAATTTTTTTATAATTATTAGGCCTATATTTTCTTATAAAGGAAATCCTTAGACGGGGAAGGGAGCTCTAGCAGGTGGGCCCGGAACAATGCTCCCTTATAAATCCGGCCCTGCGTAGGGCTTCTGATACAACACTTCAGAGAAGGAATAAAACAAATAAAATAAAATAATAATTTAAAATTATGAAGGAGAATATTTGGGATGAAAAAAAAAAATGCTTAGGCCTACGTACATTACCGATAACTACCGACAACTGTCGAATGTAGTTACATTTTGATAACTTTTTATTTTCCTTTTAAAACAAAAATAAATTATTTTATTCAATCAAATCAAAATACTATATGCAATATAACACGTGGAAATGTTCATTTGCATTGATCTATATGTTTACATCTTCTGATGATTAATAAATTAATGCACTAGTGATGCTGTGAAACAATAATAATAATAATAATAAGTTATACAGTTTTAAAAATAATAATTATTTAAATAAATTAATGTAAAGTGTCATGATTTTTTTAACTAGAGCACATTGATGTATTAATCATCAGCTACTGGGTGTCAAAAATGTTGTAATTTTGTAACATAATCATTTGTAAGCTAACCTCAAACAGGTTTTGAAAAGCTGTCATCAGGTTGAGAGTCCGATGTTTTACCACTGGACAACTGAGGCTCACAAATTCTCATGAATATGCAGTACTTGAAATTAAGACATATTTACAACGGCACCTAATTGCCGGCGCGAAATCTATTTACTATGGCAATGCTACATCAATTTCATATTAACCATCTGTTGATATTTTTCTAACAGCAAAACGACATAAAAAAAAGCATACGAGTTTTTGCTGCGGCATTTACAATTGCCGCCACAAATGTCGAGACTAACATGTTTTAACCTTTTATTATATCACACAAATATCAATGGTTCTAACATAGTCCGTTGAAAAAAAAGACAAAAAACCAACAATATTATGAATAAATTTTTTACTTTTATTCCATTTCTCTTAAAATGTACATCAAAGAAGAATGCTCTATTAAATAATGTGAGGCAAGTCCACGAACACAGACCACATTACACTGACTGACGTGAGTAAGGTAAGTGTGGCCAATACTGTATTAAAAACATTTTAACCATGTTTTGGGGGGTTTTGGTTTTTTTTTCAAATGTTAATTTTATGATGAACCCTTTTATTATGTTTTTGCAAAGTACGTTTCTCTGCAAAACATTTTGTACACAGTTCACATTTGAAAGGTTTCTCTCCAGTATGGATCCTCATATGGTTTCTCAGCTGACAACTTTGTACAAAACATATTAAGCACACTTCACATTTGTAAGGTTTCTCACCAGTATGGATCTTGATATGAAGTTTTAGGTGATCACTTCTTGAAAACGATTTTGAGCACTCATTGCATTTGTACGGTTTTTCACCAGTATGAATTCTCATATGGCTGCATAGGTTACCACTAGATGCAAAACATATTAAGCACACCTCACATTTGAAAGGTTTCTCACCAGTATGGATCTTCATATGCTTAGATAGGTTTCCAGAATCTGTAAAACAATTTAAGCACACCTCACATTCGAATGACTTCTCACCAACATGAATTATCCTAAAGTGGTGTTGCATTTCAAATTTACGTGCAAAACATTTTGCACAAACCTTGCATTTGAAAGGTTTCTCACCAGTATGGATAATCATATGGTTTCTCAGATGACAACTTTGTGCAAACGTTTTTAAGCAAACCTCACATTTGTAAGGTTTCTCACCAGTGTGGATTCTCATATGGGTTTGCAAGACTCTCTTCTCTGGAAAACACTTTCTGCATACATCACATTTGAAGGTTTTCTCGCCAGTATGAATTCTCATATGTTTTGTCAGTTGACCACTTTGTATAAAGCATATGGTACACACCTCACATTTGTACGGTTTCTCACCTGTATGAATCCTTTTATGGATTTGCATATTGCCACTTTTTGAAAAACATTTTGCACAAAATTCACATTTAAAAGGTTTCTCACCAGTATGGATCCTCATATGTTTCACCTGATCACCTCTGTTTGAAAAAGAGTTTGCACATACCTCACATTTATAAGGTTTCTCACCAGTATGGATCCTCATATGGATTTTCAATGCACAGTTATCTGATAAACATTTTTTACACACCATACATTTGAAGGGTTTCTTCTCTGTAGATACCTTCTTTTGGCAATTCATTTTAACTTTGGATACAGATAGTGGTTATGTACTTGTATGTGTCAATAGTGAACACTTGTAAATCTATATCCAGCTCTGTATTTTACCTGAAAATAATAAAAAATCAGTTGATGAAGGAATTGAGACAAAGATCACTGGATAATTAAAAGAGTTTTAATATTGAAAGAGGAGGATTCTAAAGTTAATCTTGACCTAATGAGGCAACATTGTCATACACCATCTGATGTATTTCCACAATTTGGGCTATTTTCCATTCCAACCAGTGGTTCACAACTGGTTCATCAAAGGCCGTGGTATGTGCTGTCATGTCTGAGGAACAGTGCATACAAAAGTGCCTTTTCTGCTTATTGGAAAGAGTAGCCTATGTGGCATGGAGACAAAGATCACTGCGGATAATTAAAAGAATTTAAAAGAGTTTTAATATTGAAAGAGTAGGATTACAAAGTTAATCGTTAAACTGAGGGAAAATTGTTAGGTTATGTGGCGGTAGCGGGTTTTCTCTAAATAAACGTAAGAATGACAACCACTGACGTCCAATAGCCGATAAGATAAAAAATTGATGTGCTCTAGAGGCGTCGTTAAATAAGACAAACTCTACCGGTGTATTCCCAAACTCTACCGGTGTATTCCCAAACTCTGAGCAAGGCTCTGCAATCTACTGGAAACTGTGCTCCAGTTTCCGACCAATATGTTACAAGAAATGTTTAAGTATACAAATAATTAATAACTGAATAATTAAAATAATAATTTTAGAAAGACACTTTCAAACAGAATAATCACCTGCCTTAAACTTTAAGCAGTTCTTCATTTAGAAATTGCAGAGGAGTGATCCATTGTTTGGAACCAGTGAAATTGCTAAGTAGAGACAGCGAAGACTAATCTCTCCTGAACGCAAGACTTCTTCATTTAGAAATTGCGAAGGAGTGATCCATTGTTTGTCAGAAAACCATTAGAGATCATAATTATTTTAAATGACATCAGATATATGTATGCAGGTTTAAAAATGTTGTCGAGGCAACAGCATCAATAAAAGGACAGTGCAGAAATCATGAATACATCGAAAAGGATTGCTGTATGAAAATAATTTTAAACACTTACACAGCTATTATTTCAAATGTTACTTACAAGAATGAACTCTCACATTATGTTTTTGCAATGTACATTTCTGTGCTAAACATTTTGTACACAGTTCACATTTGAAAAGTTTCCCTCCAGTATGGATCCTCATATGGGTGTATAAGTTACCAGAATATATAAAACGAGTTAAGCAAACCTCACATTCTTATGGTTTCTCACCAACATGAGCTGTCCTAATGTGGTGTTCTATTTCAAATTTAGTTGTAAAATATTTTGCACAAACCCCACATTTGAAAGGTTTCTCTAAAGTATGAATTTTCCTGACATGGGTTTCCAGGTTAACTAATTGTGAAAAACACTTTCTGCATACCTCACATTTGTACGGTTTCACACCAGTGTGAATTCTCATATGGGTAATCAAGTTACTCTTCTGTGAAAAACACTTTCTGCATACCTCACATTTGAAACATTTCTTACCAGTGTGAATTCTCATATGACTATCCAGATGCCCAAATTGTTTAAAACATTTTCCACAAACCTCACATTTGAAAGGTTTCTCACCACTGTGAATTCTCAAATGTTTTTTCAAGTTACTCTTTTCTGAAAAACACTTTCTGCACACCTCACATTTGAAAGGTTTCACACCTGTGTGAATTCTCATATGAATCTTCATATCACCACTTTGTGTAAAACATTTTGCACACACCTCACATATGAAAGGTTTCTCACCAGTATGAATTCTCATATGACTCTGCAGATGACTACATCGTCTAAAACATGTTTCACACACCCCACATTTGAAAGATTTTTCTGTAGGTATCTTCATTTGGCAATCCATTTAAATCTTTGGATACAGATAGGAGTTGTGTGCTTATTTATGTTAATACTTGATAACTCTCTATTCAAATCTGTATTATTACCTGAAAATAATTTATAAAAAATGAATTTACGTTTACATAGTTTTAATTTAATCCAGATAAAAGCTATTGTGGAGAAAAGCCCTGAAGATAACAAACCCTATATGAAGGCATCAAAGTTAACATTTTCACTTAGGCATACTGTGAAGCTGAAAGTAAAGTTTGTTTTATTTAACAACGCCTTTAAAACACATTGATATATATTTTATCATTGACTGTGAAGCTGAAGTAAAATACACACAAGCATAAGTTATGGCACTTTATTAAATGTTTACTTCACACTAGATAATAATCTCCTTTTTAAATTTACAAATATAAAACATAATCGTGACAGTGTTTGTAAAACAATGTATTATACTATAATAGTTCTGGAATTACATGACAATCATTTGTTGAAAAAGAAATGAAAAATAATCAAAAAGAAAAGACTAAATGGAAATAATTAGACAAATAGTACAGTATAGTACAACGACATAAAACTTTCTCTGTTTCAGAATAAATGACATTATCACAGATAAAACAAACACTTTTCCTTCACCATCTTGAAATGTTCTGTGTATGACTTGGTTTTTCATCGTGTAGATGTATGTCAATGTAGTTGTTATTTCAAGTCATAGCTAAACTACACATTTAAATGAATTATCAATTGATATACTATGACAATCAACATTTTCCTATTCATATATGCCAAGTGTTCGAAGGAGGCATCAAATCTAACATACAAAGATAAATGAATCATTAGTTTCAACTGAACTATCATGGAAATAAATTAATATATATCTGGATCATTTTCAGTCCAGCAAATGTTCACATTGTTTGATTAAAAAAAAAATGTTTTAAACTATTCATGTACAACATTAAATTATTAACATTGGGTGAAACATTGTACATGTACATTAAGTGTCTCAGGCTAACTCAGTTAGAATATAATGAAAATGAATGTGTATTTAATTCTGTAGATTTTCTTAATCACTAGGGAGACTTCCGAATCACCCCACACCTCTAATGCTAACCCAACCCTAATCATAACAAACATACCCTAAATGTGTGGTGGGGGGTGGGGGTAATTCGGAAGACTTGCCCAGAACTGATCTGAATTAATGTTATTTATTTCACAGGACGATTCAGGTACATTGGAAAGAGTGGTTCCAAATATGTATTTTGAGAATACCAGTGCCCATTTTATTTTCCCCTCTTATATCGTATTCTCACTGAAGAATGGGTTTAACAAACTGGCTCTAACATTCTATTAACACAATTCATGTGATCAAACACAGAAAAATTATTTTAAAAAGTGTTTTTTTTCCTAATCGATTAATGCTGTTCAGTTCCGAACATAGGTTCAAGTTCAGATTTCAATGAAAGCAATCACTTATTTTATACGACTATTGAAATAACCACATTTAAAGCAAAATTTATGAAACGTATATATGATTCGCAATTATTATATGCTTACTTTTCTCACTTCATCACTAACATCTCAAATATTCATCACACAAATCTAGGAAACAACTAGAAACCACAAAGAAAAAGATTTTGTTCTCAAAGTCAAGGTCACAAAAACGATAGCCAGAAAGCTGAATGGATCTACGGTTCGGACAAAAATAAGTTTCAATGCGGATTAGTTTGTCTAAAAACTGGCCTTCATTTTTTGTTTTTTTTCTAACTCTGAAAAGAAACAAAATTAATTTTAAAAATATTATCATGTTATTATTATTATTTATATTATTCTTATTATTACTGATGTGTATATTTTAGCAGGGAGCTATAAAAATAGCACATACATGTTTCTCTGTTGTGGTAAAGAATGGTCACGTGCGCTCTGGCAGTGGAGCCCGGGGAAATTGCTCCCTTATAAATACGGCCCTGCGTTAGCTTTGTGATACGACACTTAGAAGGAATAATAATAATAATACAACAGTATGAAGAATATTTGGAACAAAAAAATTATTTACGGAAATTACCCATAACTATCTACAATTATCAAATGTAGTTACATTTTGATACAATTTTATTTTCCTTTTAAAATAAACTAAATTATTTTATTCAATTAAATTTTTGTAAAAATTTATTTAAAATACTATATGCAATATAATGCATATCAAATTGCTCATTCTTCCTGCGATATATAATGTTTACATCTTCTAACTGATGATTAATAAATTAATCTTGTAATGATTCTGTTAAACTAAAATAATAATTTTAATAATAATAGTAATAATAAAATGTTATAATATATATTTTTTTTAATAATTATAATTTAATAAATGAATGTAAAGTGTCATGATTTTTTAACACCAACAGAGCACATTGATTTATTAATCATCGGCTACCGGATGTCAAAAATGTTAAAATTTTGTCACGTAGTCATTTGTGAGCTCACCTCAAACAGGTTTTGAAACACTGTCTTCAGCTTGAGAGTCCGATGTTTTACCACTGGACAACTGAGGCTCACAAATTCTCTCGAATATGTAGCCCTTGAAATTAAGACAAATTTACAACGGTACCTAATTGCCGCCGCAAAATCTATTTACTATGGCAATGCTACATCAATTTCATAATAATAACCATATGTTATTTTTCTAACAGCAATACAACATAAAAAAAGCACACAAAAAGCATATGGTAGTTTTTGCTGCGGTAATTACAATCGCCTCCACAAATGTCGATATCCCAACATGTTTTAACCTCTTTATTATATCACACAAATATCAATGGTTCTAACAGACCATTGAAAAAAAGACAACGAAAAAAACACAATATCATTATAAACAAAAATGTTACTTTCATTCCATTTCTCTTAAAATGTACATAAAAGAAGTATTATTATTATTATTATCATTATTAGTAGTAGTAATGATAATGACATTTTAAAATGTCGCTTTACTCTCAGGGCTACTGCTCTCACTTTGTACAACAGTAATCCATTATTTGCCCGAAAATAATTCCATAAAAATTAGCTGATTTTCACATTTTATAGTACAAAAACAAAATACTGCAAGATGAGTGCAGGAACACCACTTTCCACTGTCAGACACGAGTCAGGTAAGTGTGGCCAATGCTCTATTAAATAATGTGAGGCAAGTGCAGGAACACCACTTTCCGCCGTCAGACATGAGTCAGGTAAGTGTGGCCAACGCTGTATTAAATAATGTGAGGCAAGTGCAGGAACACTACTTTCCGCCGTCAGACTTGAGTCAGGTAAGTGTGGCCAACGCTGTATTAAATAATGTGAGGCAAGTCCACGAACACAGATCACTTTACACTGACAGATGTGAGTCAGGTAAGTGTGGCCAATGCTGTATTAAAACATTTCAAACATGTTTGTTTTTTCAAATGTTAGTTGTATTATGAACCCTTTTATTATGAGTTTACAAAGTATGTTTCTCTGCAAAACATTTTGTACACAGTTCACATTAGAAAGGTTTCTCTCTAGTATGGGTCCTCATATGGCAGTATAAGTTTCTGGAATATTTAAAACCATTTAAGTAAACCTCAAATTCGTATGGTTTCTCACCAACATGAACTGTCCTAATGTGGTGTTTTATTTCAAATTTAGTTGTAAAACATTTTCCACATACCCCACACTTGAAAGGTTTCTCACCAGTGTGAATTCTCATATGGCTTTTCAAGATACTCTTCACTGAAAAACACTTTCTACATACATCACATTTGAAAGGTTTCTCACCTGTATGAATTCTCATATGTCTCTGCAGATCACCACTTTGTGTAAAACATTTTGTGCACACCTCACATTTGAAAGGTTTCTCACCACTGTGAATTCTCATATGGCTTTTCAAGATTCTCTTCTGTGAAAAACACTTTCTGCATACTTCACATTTGAAAGGTTTCACCCCTGTGTGAATTCTCATATGGCTTTTCAAGATACTCTTCACTGAAAAACACTTTCTGCACACCTCACATTTGAAAGGTTTCTCACCTGTATGCATTCTCCTATGTCTCTGCAGACCACCACTTTGTGTAAAACATTTTGTGCACACCTCACATTTAAAAGGTTTCTCTCCTGTATGGATTCTCATATGAACCTGCAGATGACCAATTTGTGTAAAACACTTTCTGCACACCTCACATTTGATAGGTTTCTCACCTGTATGCATTCTAATATGAACCTGCAGATGACCACATCGTGTAAAACATGTTGCACACACCTCACATTTGAAAGGTTTGACTGTAGGTATCTTCATTTGGCGATCCATTTTATCTTTTGTGTTGTGTGCTTGTTTATGTTAATACTGATAATTCTCTATCCAAATCTGTATTTTTACCTGAAAACAATTTTAAAGAAATGAATTTATGTTTACATAGTTTTAATTTAATCCAGATAAAAGCTATTGTGGTGAAAAGCCCTGAAGATAACAAACCCTAAATGAAGGCATCAAAGTTAACATTTTCACTTAGGCATACTGTGAAGTTGAAAGTAAAGTTTGTTTTATTTAACGACGCCTTTAAAACACATTGATTTATATTTTATCATTGACTGTGAAGCTGAAAGTAAAGTTTGTTTTATTTAACGACGCCTTTAAAACACATTGATTTATATTTTATCATGGACTGCGAAGCTGAAAGTAAAGTATGTTTTATTTAACGACGCCTTTAAAACACATTGATTTATATTTTATCATTGACTGTGAAGCTGAAGTAAAATACACACAAGCATTAACTTATGGCACTTTATTAAACGTTTACTTCACACTAGATAATAATCTCCTTTTTAAATTTACAAATATAAAATATAATCGTGACTGTGTTTCTAAAACAATGTATTATACCATAATAGTTGTGGCATTATATGAAAATCAATTTGTTAAAAAAGAAATGAAAAGTAATCAGAAAGAAAAGACTAAATGGAAATAATTAGGCAAATAGTATGGTCTAGTACACCGGCATACAAACTTTCTCTGTTTCAGAATAAATGGTATTATCAGAGATACAACAAACTCTATTCCTACACTACCTATATTCTATGTATGACTTGGTGTTTCATCATTATATTAATCATTAGTTTCAGTCCCATGTATGTTCACATTGTTTGATTAAAAAGAAAATGTATTAAACTATTCATGTATAATATTAAATTATTATATATTAACAGACCCACAATCAAAACCCTTCGAATATTCCTGCATTCCGTCCTGGGTTGAAACATTTCACATGTACATTAAGTGACTCAGGCTAACTCAAAGCTCGAATATAATTACAATGAATGTGTATTATAATTATGTAGATTTTCTTAATTACTAGGGAAAGACTTCCGAATCACCCCACACCTCTAATGCTAACACAACTCTAATAATAGCCATACCCTAAACGTAGCATTGTGTGTGGGGGGTGGGGTGGGGGGGGGGCAATTCGGAAGACTTGCC
>JAULBS010137126.1:0-12970 GCA_032355785.1 Symmetromphalus regularis | reverse complement strand
ATACAGAGAGAGAGAGAGAGAGAGAGAGACAGAGAGAGAGAGAGAGAGAGAGAGAGACAGTTGTTGGATTAATGTACCTATACTCAGAAATTTTACATTTAAAAAACAATTAGGATATTTTTCATTCATTAAGTTAAAAATAGGTTTTTCAAAGTACAAATAAATCGATTAGGGAGGGGGGGAGTAAATGACTATCGTAAAGCCATACTCAGAAATAGTTTAGCAATGATCCTGGGTTGTATATATATATACTAGCATTTCAATTTCATGTCTGGGTTATCGACAGATTATAGAAACCTATGGATTAAACTAGGGTTAAATGGTAGGTCATATGTGTTGTACATGTCGGTTTTGATAATCCTAGGTTAACACAAGGCTACAGTTTTTCTTTGGTTTTTAGTCCACTTCATATACCATTGTTAAACTTAATTTTCGATATAACTCAGTGATATAAAACCTAGACATATGAAATCGGAACAGTGTGACTAATTAGTTACATATATATATACAATATACATGCTTTCCTATGTTCTAGCATACATTATAGCTGAATGTATTGATACTATTGTGTGTACTGTATATGTAAATAATCCACAAAAATTCACAAACTATTGTAAGTGTTTTGTTCAAAGTTGAAATATACACTGAAATAAGTGACCAAAAACAATTGTGTTGTTTTCAAAGACTGAAATAAATGAACAAAAACAAATGTAAGTACTGTTTTCAAAGTGAAATATACACACTGAAATAAATTAACAACATGATAATTTCATTTTGTACATGTATATAGTCTTATCCTTTACTAAAGACATTGCTTCTTGGTACTAGACGTATACAGGTATGTACAAAAGGTATAATATCTTAATATTGATGTCCTGTTGACTTATTTATTATGTTACCTTTAATTTCTATTCAATACTAATAAATAAAAAAATCAGGAATACAATTTCGTTAAATTCAATATAATAATAATAATACAGAAACTTTCTGTTAAATGAGTTAAACTTTTTTGTTTCTTTAAATTTGTTTTGCTTTGTGAAAATTAGGCCTAAATATTTATATTCTTTAACGTTTTCAAGAGGTTTATCTCCGAGAGTACATTTTTTCTTATAGTCTTTTGTATTGCCATTGAATATTATTATTTTTGTTTTTCCATTTTCTACACTATTCCGAAAAAGCATTTAAATGTTTGTGTAGATCATTAGCGTTAGTTGCTAGAAGGGCTGTGTAGCCCGCATATAGGAGGAATAAGTGGATACCGATATCTAGCAAACTGTTATGTTCATCTATAGTGGGGGCTGCCCCTGTACAACTAGAGTTTAGTACATGATTTTCAATGTCATTTAAATGAATTGAAAATAACAGAGGTGATAAATGTTCGCCTTGACGGACCCCAGTATTACAAGGGAATAAATTAGAGCATTCGTTATTGACACTTGCATGATTTCATGCCTTGGTACATTTTGTGAATAATTCTAATAAATTTACCATTTATGTTATAATTGCCAAAAGAAGCTTCTAGATATCATGTCAAATGTCTTTTGGAAGTCAACGAAAGTGCAAAATAATTTGTTTTTCTTTCTTTTTAGGATTTCAATTAAAGAATGAATATTAAACAAATGATCAGTTGTGGAAGAACCTTGTCGAAAAACTGTCTAGGCTTCAGATAGAATGTTATTTACATCTAGATAATCATTTAGTCGCTTATTTAAAATTGTTGTAAATAATTTAGAGCTACAGCATAATAAGGTTATTGGTCTGTAGTTCCCAGGTACGGAACGACTACCTTTGTTTTTAAAAATAGGTTTAATCATACCTATTAGCCATTCATCTGGGAAGATACTGTTATATAACATAGTATTAAATAGTTTTGTGTAAACTGGCAACATTATATCCGCTGTGGATTGTATGTACTCATTACCAATGTTATCTATCCAAGAAGCTTTTTACGTTTTTCAGTTGTTTGATTGCACTTATTTCACATTCTTCAATTTGTCTGTCTAAAACATTATTAACTAATTCAGTATTGTTTAAAATTATATCTAAATTTAAATCGTTATCCATGGGGTTTCCTTCATTTATTTTCTTAAAATACTTACAAAACTCATCTAAAGAAGGGAAATTATTGTTCTGAGTGATGGTTTAAGTAATTTACAGTACCAGCATGAAATATTAATGATCGTAATAAAGGACTGTGATAAGGAACCATGAAATCTAATGCTGGGGCGTACACAAATGTAAACGGCACCCTTTCATTTAAAGGTATTAAACGTTAACAGATTTGTAAAGGTGTACCCGAAAATAACTCACGGTTACGTGTTATGCTGTTATTTAATAGTTATGACATTTTAAAGATTAAATTGATTTTTAGTGGTTTTACAAGTTTATAAATATTTTATAAACGTTATAAATATATTTTGCCATGTTCATGAGGGAGGGCACTCGCGAACTATTTAACTGCTTACTGTTGTCTTCTATCATATTTCGTTTATTTAATATTATCCATAAAACCATTCAAGTGCTAGTCTTCCTGAACATTGAACAAGCCCTTTGTATGAGAAGATTCACGGAATTAGGTGAAGATTGCCTTGTTATAATAATTATATTTGTTTCGTCATTTCTTTATTAATCATATTGCTGTTTGTACACAGCTATACCGCTACACGTCCACCAGCCTTATGGACTGGCAACAATCTTACATTTGTTAATGTTAGTATCTTTCTTGAAAATATTCATGGAAAACTCTGATTTTTTAATATAATATTGTTGAATGTATTAATAAAATTGTATGTATATGTATGTAATTCACAAATAAATGCCTTACTGTAATAAAATGATGTTTTCAAAGTGAAATATACACTCTGAAATAAATGTATAAAAACAGTTGTAAACGCTGTTTTCAAAGTGAACTAGGGCCTACACACACAGAAATGAATGACCAAAACAATTGTACAAATAGACCGCAGAAAGGTGGAGAATTGTCTCTTTCTTCATTTTCCGTGGTGTTTTCTAAAATATGCATGCTTATTTAGTTTCAGAGAGACAGTAGCTATGTACCAAAAGTTGGTCATCGCTTATATACAGAACATTTTTTTAAATAGTTGTTTTACAACCCTGATATTTCAAAATAATTGTAAATAAAACAGTGGTTATTCCCAAAATACAAAGTCTTAAAGAGTATTAGTAGTGAACTACCAGCTTTACAATTAACCCCAGTCTATAATCGTCATTAATCGTAACAAATAATGTATTAAAAATCGGTAGTACATGAAATATATTAACTATACACATAATATATTGTTATCCATAATAGACATGCAGTATTCACACATTCTAACATACACACGTACTTAAAGTTAAAGATATCGTTTGAAGTATATTTTCATTTAACTTTCCGTGTTCACGTTTAGGTAATTTGTAAACGTCCCTGTAAGCACCAGTTATTCTCCCATCCTTAATCTTTGTCGCCCATCCTTCCCACTACCATCACCTGTTACAACAGTTATATTTGCATTGACCCTGGTAACCATAACGTGTTTCTGGGTAGCACATCCTTTTACCATTAAATATATATTATAGAGTATCTAATAATTTGACATGTTTAGTAATAAATCACAAAAATACAACTACATGTATTACGATCAGATATTACGTAATGCTATTTTTGTCAAAATTAGACACCTACCCACCCACTTGTAACGCCCATAACGCTACACCATACATCCCCCCCACCAAAAAAAAATAGCGTTATGCTTGGAGATACTCCCTTCCCTCCTCCCTCCCAACACACAGTCAAAACAACGTGGCAATGTTTATTTATACGTGCCTATAAATTACGATGACGTCTTTAAAGTGTCAAATTGTATCAACGGCATACTTCAGCTTTTATCTCAGTCCCGAGAATCGCATTGGGAAAACATATAAATAAAATATATAAATGTCTGGTGTAAGAATTTTAGTTTGATTTATACTTGTTTTGGGTTTACATTTACCTCTAAAAACGTAAATTATATATTGTTATCATAGCATGGCATGGCATGTTTAAGGGAAAACAAAATTGTGTTGCGTAACTTTGTTCAATACAACCTACACGCTTTGTAACGTCACATAACCTTTGGACCTACACCCCCACAACCCCCAAAGCGTTACGTAATATTTGAATGACCCCAAAGTTAATATACTTTTGGTATCAAGAGATTTCATAATATAATGCAGAAATCGATCAAACAGAAGCTTCTGCAAAAACCTCAAATACTGCATCAGAAAGTCTGCGTGAATGTCATAACACAATGTGTTCCCTGTCTGGTTGAATGTCATAACACAATGTGTTCCCTGACAGATCAAAGAGCGCTGTAATAACGCCTCACTTATACATGTTGCGTGATAGGATGGACAGATTGCACTTTACACAACTATCGGAAAGACCAAACTATATTTGAGCAATAAATAAATGATGACCCACTCCGCTTGTTATTGACTCAATGACAGATAAGTGGTTTGAGGATAGTTACTTGATGTCTGACTAACCGCCAGATAAATCGAGACAACCTCTTGAGATTTTAACTTTCAAGAAGGGCATCTTGAACTTTAAATTTACACACTTTGCTCTAAAAAAGACATAACCCGTTAACCCATACTCAAAAGGAAATAATGTAGTAGCCTCTGAACATCTGTCCACAGGCTGGTTTGACGAACATATCGTTTTAAGTTCTGGTGACTCTTTGGATATACATATAATAGTTATGGCACCACAGTGTGGAGTGTGTCTGAACGATAGTTCTCCTGGAATAATCAAATCTAGAGAAACAAGTGCTGGGTTAGTCTACAGAAATAAGGACAATTTTGAAATTCAGATTAGAGAAGAAAGACGCAATGATTGTTTAAACCAAAACAGCAGTGTCAGCAGTAAGCCCATATCTCTTCTTACACCATCGTCCAGTGAATTCAGACAAGTTTTAACAGGACTTCATTACGAAGCAGACGTGTATAATACAGAATCTGAACCTATTAGCGAATCACTTCTGCCACCAATACATAAATATGATACGATGCAACAACTTGCACAAACAATAGCAAATGCTGATGCTATCATGAATCGAAAGATCCCAGAAAAGGCAGCTAGTTCGAGATACGTGGACGAGGTACGTTGTTTACCGTGTATTCAAACAAAGTCAAGAAAAAATGCAGAGAAAAATGTCCAGAGACAGAGGAGCTTTCGTCTTCCAAAATCTGTATGGTGGGCGGATGAGGATCCAGAACAGGAATTGGCAACAGTGCTTAAGATGACAACCCGACCTGGTAGAGTTTCTTTGCCAGTGATAAAATCACTTGGGTAATGTTATAGACAACAACAGGGACTGGAATTCGAAACTGCTTTAAAAACCTCATACAAAATCCCGGAATTAAATTTAGACTAGCATCAGTTTCCTAATTGTGATACTGATAGTTATGAACTAGGTACACTATCAAAGGAATTCACACTTGTTCAGTATAATGGACCCATACAAGAAAATGATAAACTCGTTAGTGTCTTTCTAAAACATTAAGTTGACGAATGTTGTGAACATGTGCAGTTTACTTCATTTTTATCGACTTTCATATTTATAATCAGTTGATTTATTGATGATAAATAATTCTATTTTACATGTGATCTCGATTTCAGTAAGCTTATTTCTTTTGTAATGTTCAGTTCATTTTGATTGATTTATAAGAGGAATATATTACATATTTTTGTAATTTATATATTTTTGTTGGTGTTAAATTATTATATTACTAGTTTCCATCCAAAATTAAACACAAAGGTAGTTGGGTGCTGGGTCCGTGCACATAAAGCATTAATATTTGAACTTGCAGCTTAGACAACATTTGGAGTCTATAAATTCAAGTGCTCGTTTTAAATCACTAATGATAAACGGACCAAATTTTCTTCAAACATTGTGGGGATGGAGTGGTATTAAATTTATCTTACAAAATAATGGATTATTTTTTTAATTTCTTAACCGTTAACATAATTCGTTTGATCATATCGATTTATAAAAGGGAGTGTTTGTATTTTTGTTTTGTAGTACTTAACTTTATATCGTATAGTTACTACGGTAACAAAAATGGTAAATAAAATGTGTGAAAAACATAAAAACATTAATTAAAAAATTTCATTTCGAAAACCTTTTTACCAGAAGAAGATGTTTTGTTAAAAATAATAAATGTTTCAGATATAAGTATTATATATTTGCTTCTGTTTTAAAGTCGAATTTTCTATATTAATTTATTTTTTAATGTAGTAATCGAATAAATAAAACAATTTAATCCATTTCAACTGACCAGTTGGGTTATCTTTCGCTTCAGTCAATATGTCACAATTAGTCCATTTAATTTTTTTTAAAGCAACATATTACAAAAATTGCAAGAATGACAACAATGTATAAAGACAAGCTATGAAAATGCGGAAATTCAGAATAGAATGACCACCAAAATATTTACATATGATCCTCCAAACTACTACCTATATAATTAGATT
Source organism: Symmetromphalus regularis (assembly GCA_032355785.1). Lineage (NCBI taxonomy): Eukaryota > Metazoa > Mollusca > Gastropoda > Neomphalida > Neomphalidae > Symmetromphalus > Symmetromphalus regularis. Next base: position 6,453 of record JAULBS010137126.1, on the reverse strand, counting down.
GTTTCAATGTTTTCACTGTTCACGTATTAATACGCAAACATATCTTGCAAGTGTTTCTTTATTGTTGTTTGGGGGCAGGGGGTGTGTGTTCTTTTTTTGTTTAGTTTTTTTTTACATTAAATAAATTTTGCGGTGAAATGACCACAACTGTAAAGAACACAACAACCACTCATTGTTAACAAAGAACAAAATAATCAGTACAAACGTATAAAGAGCGCACTTTTAGATATCTGAAGAAACTGCGTCATATTCTTTGAAAGCCAATCATAATTTGTCTTAAATTTATTTATTTACTTCATGGCCTCGGTGGCGCCGTGATTAAGCTATCACGACTGCAGTGGCGTTCAGAAAGGGGGCAGAGGGGGCGTCGGCCCCGGGCATCCATTTGAGGGGCATCCAATCAAAGAATGAAAATAAAATTAGGCCTTATACTTGTGTCTTGTGGGCATACGATCAAGGGGTTAACCCCAGGCATTATCAAACCTATGCATACCACTGCACGGCTGGTAAGTACTGGGATCAAATCTCAGTCGAGGCATGGGATTTTTTATTTCGATACCGTCTCCAACTCAGAGTGAGTGCTCCGCAAAGGCTCAAAGGGTAGATGTAAGCTACTTACACCAACCAGTTATATATCCTGTCCTGTCTGTGGGATAGTGATTATAAAAGATCCCTTGCTGCAATGTGGCGGGAGCGGGTTTCCTCTAAAGACATCTAATAGCACCTGAATAAAAAAAAAACTATCCTTTTTGTTAAATGGTTATGTATGCCATACAAATTATATGTAGCTGAAGACTTTAAAGGCACATTACCAGGGGATTTGTGCTCTAAATATTGATCACGAATGAAATTTACATGCACTTTTGATACTAGAACTCTCTTTTAAATCAAGCAAGAAGTTTTACCTGAACCTTGATTTAGGGAATTCCATGTCGAGTTTATGGTTGATGATTTATTTATCCATGAACGTAATTCATTATTATTTTTTTAAATAATGATAATAAGCGAGATGCGGTGATTATGTAAGTAGATAAATGAAGTATTTTTATGGACAAATCAAATGTTTATATTTAAAATTAATTCTTTGTTTGGAAATTAATTAGGTCAGGGGTCCGTGGGAGTATGCGTTTAAAGTGATATAGAATTTCCAATAATTTAACATATTTTAGTAATAAGCCACACAAATGAAAACTGCACCATTAGAAAAAATTATATTTTCCTTCAGTCAAGCGTATCTCAACTTTTTTAATGTTTTATGAGGACTGTCACTTTTGCCATTTTGAATTTCGAAATTATTTCAGAAGACAAAACACCAGTCAAAATAACATCGTTTATGGAATGACGATACGTATTAATACTTAATTATATGTAACACATTATCTTTAAACGTTAGAACTTGATTATAGAAATATATGTACACTTCTGTAATTATGTCCTCATAAGATTTAGTGTGGAAACAAATATGACGCTGGAAGAAATTGTTCGCACGTGCTAAAAGTGCGATTGTGTAGCTTCGCCCCTGCACACACACACACAAACACACACACAAACATACACACGCATACACTCGCATACACACACAAACATATACACGCATACACACACATACACACGCATGCACACCCACACAAACATACTCACACACGCGCACACATACATACACACGCATACACACAGAAACATGCACACACTCACACACACGCATACACACACAAACATACACACGCACACACACACACACACGCATACACACACACACACACACATACACACACACACACACAAACAAACAAACAAACACACACACAAAAACTAAACAACAACAAAACAAAGAAAAATATTTGTTTAACTGATAAAGCGTATGTAATCATGTTATTGTGATTTAAGTTTAAGTCGGGTTGTGTTGGGGATTAGGGATGCCTTGTCTAATGAAACCAACCCCAACCTTTTTTGTAAGAGGATATTGGACTTTTTTCTGTTTTTATATCACCTGGTTTAATTCTAAAATAGCCCATTAGTCAGTTGACGAAATGCTGCACTTAACATATATCTCAATGGTCTTTCAAACGGCTATTTCAAATAAATTATTCTATAATAAATCAAAATTTGAAGCACTCATATTATTTACGAAATGTATAAATCAAAACGCAGACATATCCTTTATTGACAAAAGTGTGGGCTGTACTTGATAAGAAGTGTGGTTTGTTAAGTTTTGTTTAACGACACCACTAGAGAACATCGACTATTGGATGTCAAACAGTTGGTAATACTCACACGAAGTCACGTAGCCAGCCTTTGACGAGTTTTTAAACCACTGACTTCATTAGGGGTGTAACGATACATCGATCTACCAATGGATCGCGGTTGTTAACGACTCGATAGAAATATATCGAGAGGAAATTAAAATGGCAAAAGTTATCACGATAGCTTCCTTAAATATCGATAGTTTCGATAGTTAATGTAACTTAAAGCAGGCAAATAATCAAGAACAAAACACAACGGGGAAAAATTGATAATAACGACAATAATAATAATTGTAATAGTAAAAAGATATCGATTTCCCGAATATAGCTTTACGTAACTTTTAATCGTCTAGAGTCCATTATCAAAATCAAGGGAAAAACATTCAATAATTAATTAAAACTGCGAGGAAAATCCCACATGAAACAAATTAGGAATGTTCAGGCAACTTGGTATTTTTCAGACGATCGCAATAGTGATTTGACTATCGCAATGCTGTTGCAATAGTTTTAAAGGCCCCAATAGTCAACCCTAGTGTTCAGCTTGAGAGGTCGATGCCCTACCAATGGACCACTGAGGCCCACTGACATGAAGTGTGGGTCAGACATACAATACAGCGATTTACTGAGTTCGTTTCAAAATAACGCTTAACGTCATCATATTGATTGTATTGCTATTATTTATTTATTGGCTTCGCCTTGTTACTGAACATATAGATACCTCTACTTGATTGTTTACCAGGTTGAAGAGATGCAACCACGTCATTTACACTGTATCACATTGCATACAAACTGAAAAATTTGCGGTAACTAAGAAAATAGAACAACGTTTCAGTAATAAAAAAAATATTTAAAAATCGCTTTTACGCTATGCTCACAAGAAGGTGCACATCGAAATACAAGAGTTTGCGGTTGACAATAAGTGCCATAATGACAGAAATCTTCTTTTTAAAAACCAGTTTTTAAAACATGTGTTTTGGACACAATGTACCAAAGTATTTCACTTCATGACTTGTTTTTATATCGTATTGTTCTACGGTAACAAAAATGGTAATTGAAAAGTGTGAAAAAAAAAAATCTTTTAAATATTAACCATTTGTTTCATTTCGAAAAACGTGTTCCCAGAAGAAAATTTATTACTAGAAATTACAATAAATTTTTAAAATATAAGTATTATATGCAATCCCTGAAATTGCTTTGGCAATCGGCAATGCCGTGGAGATTGCCGCGGAGCTTTTCATTCTCTGCGGCACACTTTTTTCCGTGGACTATTTTCTTTTACAAGGTGTTTTTTTTTTTTACAAATAAAGTATAGTTTACTCTCAAATTGCTGTGAAAAATGGCAGGGACACCATTTATTTTGCCGTTGAGATTTGCTTAAGTGCAGGGGTTGTTATATGTTTGATTCTGTTTTAAAGTTAAAATTAAGTTGCCATTACAATTTGCATGAGCTTAATGTCACTACAAACATATTATAATTCATAGTGTATGATTTAAAATCAGATTCCATTCCTATATTCAGGTGAAGGGAGAAGAGAAACAGAGGATCCATTGCCGGGAGTGGGTGGGTTGGGGGATACCCTCAATTACCGGCAGATCAGACAAATGCCCAACAACAACCAACAATGCATAAACACTGTAAAGAAAATAGAGCGCCATGCTTCTGTCATAAAAATATCGCCTTTCAAACTACTCTGCATGGAGTAAGGAACCGAGTGAGAAGGCCAGAGGGCACGTGCCCTCCGCTCACTTAGAAATATTTCACCCCATATATAAGTTTCGTTCTGTTTTCTATACTCTTTGTACGAGTTTAATGTCTCTACAGACATTACATACTATTTAAATTCAGATTTCCTTTATATTTATCATATCGACTAAGATTTGATCCCAGTACCTAACAATTGAGTCAGTCAGATAGAGTTACCATTGCATAATCGGGGCCAACTGTTAATTTGCGATTGGGACGGGTAGTGTCTTTTCGAACATTTCTTCTAAATACACTAACACACACACACACACACACACACACACACACACACACACACATACACACACTCACTCACTCATTCACTCACTCACTAACACACACACACACACTCACATAAATAAATAAATAATAATAAATTTTAAAAAGAAGAAATCACCGCTCTTTAAAAATAGGTAAATATTGGAGGGGTTACTAAACTTTATAAGACAGTAACATAATATACATAGTTACATACAAAACAACAGAAGAAAAAGAAAAAAGAAGAAAAAGAAGAAGAAAAAGATAAAGAAAACACAAATTAACATAACTATATTGGGTAGTATCTGTTAAAATTTGAAAACTTTTTTCGTTGAGTATATATCGTTTAACTCCACCTAAAACAATGTAACTCTTTTCTTCTTATATGCATATTAATTTGAGTTCAAGGACATGTGTAACATATTTGTGGATTTATCTTGTTTCGAGATGTTATCTGTATGTTAATAAAATGGATTAAATGTGTTTGTCTATATTAAAATAAGTTAATGGGATGTCAATAGTACTCAACTGGTTATTTATGGCATTCCACGGTAAGACAGAACTCGGCCAGAGTGGGGTGAAATAATGGCCACTATAGATTGTAGACCTAGTTCATATACAAACAATAACTACAGGGTCAAATACATATGTAGCCACGTCAGGTTGGTTAGTTACTAAACTGCCTTTCAATTCCATTCATGGGGACTTTTTGGTTAAAGAGGACAGAGGGGTCGTTTTGCCTGAAATTTTACACTTAAAAACACAAATACAAATTTCTCACTTTGTCTTATTGGCTTGCCCGATTTTTCCTCAGTTTTGCCTGCGAGGGCAGCTGCACCTCCCCCCTCTACCCCGTCCCCTGGGTCGTACGCCCATGATTGCACTGGAATATCCAGTGGACAGAAGAGGTTCGAACCCCTCTGAGGGGATCACCTTCACGGTCCACCAAGAGTCCAATAATGAGGGAGGAGAGGTCATCAACACTTTATTTTAATTTTTATATTGTTTATATTCAACACACAATTAAAAAGTAAATTATCGTGAATCATTTACCTGTACACTTTTAACAGTCTCAGCCTTAATACGAATATTGTAAGTGTAAGTTTATATAGAACGATGTCACTAATGTTTATGATGGCTCCTTACAGATTATGAAAAATTGATAAAATTTAAAATGATTTTCCACATGATCGATCGTTTGTGTGGCAGGTCACTCAGTGCAATCTAATTTTAGCAAACAGGTTTTACAGGCGCAGATGCAGGATTTTTCAAAGTGGTGGGGCGGGCGGGGGGGGGGTCCAAATGTGATAGGTAAGCCTAATGATTAATTTTCACGTAAAACGTAAAAAAACCACCTGAAAAAGCTGTAGGCTATAGCACATCGTGTGCACGAAACAAACTTTGAATATATTCTAAATGGTTATTTATTTTTAAAACAAAATATTATGCCACGATTCAGAATTATTGGGGACTAACCTCCTGCCCGCTTCCGTTCCGCCGTGCCTGATTTGTAATCTAAAAGCTATTCAAAATCAGTGGTGAATTGCAACCTGTAACGCAACCAGCCAGAACCCACAATGACGTCATGAAAGCAGTGTGATGATTCCATTGAGAGAAAATGGACAGTTTTAGTGGTATTGTTGAGACTGCGGAAGACGGGGAGCCTGTTTACCACGTCGAGAGGATGGTTGATTACCAGCCTCCGCGTTCCCCCGATATGAAGAGATACTATCGATCTAAAAGCAGAGAATCCCGATCACCGATTCGATACATGAAAGGGACACAACTGCGGGACACTCATAAACGCAAGAGGGAAAGAAGCCGTTCTCACAGCTCAGATGATTGGGAAACCTCCAAACACAGAAGAGCTCCGAGAACGCCCATCCAATCACCATCAAGCACCACTTCTTCAGAGATATCACCCAACACTACAGGTATTGTGGTTGGGCACCACTATAGATCATTGTATGCATTTCAGTGAAATTTCTGTCACATATTCGCCGGAACTGGGGCGACAGGGGCGGTGGTCGCCGCCCCAATAATTAAATTTAAAATCGTTTCTCCAGTATCTACATTTCAAAATTTTCCCTAGCGAGCATTTCCCCGCACCACAGGTATATATAAAAAAAAATCTGTTTACGCTACTTGGAACATGGATTTTTGTCGATTACTTTAGTTTGCGTGAACCTAGGCGAAAAAGGACTAGAG
>JAULBS010137115.1:0-12971 GCA_032355785.1 Symmetromphalus regularis | reverse complement strand
TAATACATAAACTCACTATTATAAACCATAATAAAACATTATGAATTTTAATCTAAAGTAATACATAAACTCACTATTATAAACCATAATAAAACATTATGAATTTTAATCTAAAGTAATACATAAACTCACTATCATAAACCGTAATAAAACATTACTATGTAATCTAAACCAATACGTACTAATAATTATTATAAAAAAATAACATCAACAACTAAAAATATCAAAATAAAATAGAATTTGTAGCCAAATGAGAATACACACATCAAATAACTGTTGCTCTCAAAACATTATTATAGTGGTTATATATAATAATTATATATTTTCACCAAAAAAAAGTCATATTACATTATTTTATCTTTGAATATAACCTACGATTTTTTTAATTTGGGTTTGTTAACCTCAGATATAAGGTATACATAGTAAAAAACCCACAAAAACCCCCAACTCCTCGCCCCGCCAAAGTTTATGATTTTAATTTAAAAAAAATCTTTTTTAGTAATGATCTGCTACTATTTACAAAATAAGTATCTACGCAAAATAAGTATATGTGGATATGTTACTACAGAACTACAGACCTGTAAGAAATGTTGAACTATTTACAATGAATGATTACAAAAATATAATACTCATGCTTAATGTTATGGATTGAATGTGTATAAATTTTTTGAAATATTTACAATCTATTAGGCTGTAGTGATATTATAAAATAAAAAGTACTCAGACATGTCAGTGAATGTCAAATATATGTAAAAAGATGTAACTTTGGAATGATGACAAAAACAAAATACATAATGGATCTGTTACTAAACAGCTAAAGTTATGTTAATATTGAAATGTTTATTATATATGTATGAAAGCCACAGATGTTCTCCGCAGTGTACATTATAGGTAAACATAACACATAATTATGTACATTCTATATTACACAATCATAATTAAATTAAATGTATCATTTACAATTTTACAATAATCAGCCAATCATATTCATATGTTAGAAAAGAACATAGTTCAACATGCATCAATAAAAACAGTTTTATCAAGTGTCAATAATCAACAACCATTCAAATAAATAATGTTCCCGTATAAAAACAAACAACCAAACAAAAACCCAACCCCAACCCCAACAACAAACACACACACACACACACACACACACTTACACACACATACACACACATACACACACATACATACATACACACACACACAGACATACACACACTCATATATACTATATATATTCAGATAATGTCACGAACTGACAAACACTAAAACCAATTTGAGTTGATAGTCCACAAAAATGAATGTTTAAATAGATGACAAAAAGTGCTGTAACCAGAGGCTGAAAACAGATGAGGCAAATCTAAAGAAGGCCTCACTGTATAAAGTAGATTCGTAGTTTTATAAGCATGGTCATAAAAAACAGACGAGGCAATTGCCTCGTCTGCCTCAATGCTGGCTACGGCACTGGATGATCATGTTATTCAGTATTATTTCAGTAAATGATGTATTATATTGTCACATTTTCAGAATGATGTATAACATCCATCTATCCAACGGTGTCCAGTTACCTAACTCATTTGTATCCACATAGATTCTATATTTAAAATACTATATTCAAATTGAAATAGATTTCTGAACAAAATAATTATCATGGGACAACATACAGAAATGTTTGATGTACATTTCATATGTTTTTTGAAAAGACAAAATCAGTTTCTGTTAGTTTTGTTTGGCAGATTTAAAAATCACGGATAAAGCATTACTTTGTTGTGTAGATGATTATCAGTTTTAAGAAATTGTGAATAACTTATCTCATTTATTCGTCAGAACATAGGTATAAAGCAGCAGCAAGTGATTCTGAAAATGATCCTCTCATTGGTGTAAATGTTGCATTCTGCCAGAGAGTGTTAACTTCCTTAAATTCCACATTTCCTTGTGAGTTCTTCATTGCCTGTTTTAATTCTTGCACAATGGGCTTCACATTGACGAAAATCGTCCCACGAGATGAAGACCATATGCTGACACCTTCATTAAACTGGCACCCATTAACTTTCCATATCACCTGTTCAGCATCACCTTCGTCAAGTCCAATTACGATAATGTCTTGAGAGCGTAATAGTTCAGCAAGTATCAACTTCTGATCATCCAGATTGGACTTTAATGCCTTGGAATGAGATACATCTTTAAGAATGGTAATAGTGCTGTCAATCCTAATTCGCTCAAAGCTGCACAAAGTTTTCAGTACAATTTCAGCCAACAGTTGAATACATCTTTCATTACATTCTGCAGCAATTTCATCCAATTTAAATGAAATATTGATCCCAAATTTCTCCGCTGTCAAATGACACTCAAATAATGCACCAGAATCGAGGTAACGCACAGATGGACCATACTTCGGTAGAAAACCATCTAGAGACAAATTGGCTACAGTCCAGTCCTGAGAGCTGAAGTTGTTGATGACATTTTGAATGTTTTCACCAAGATGATTAGTAATCTTACACATCCGAGCAGAATCTGGGGTATAGTACAACTTTCCGTCCAAACTAGTCATGCAAATTCTTTTGAGACATCGCAGATCTTTTACATGTTGCATTGGATGATACGACCAGAGCCCAATCATTTCCTTTGGCTCAATTCGCTTTGCCTCTTCTATGGTTATGACTTCAGATGAAGGGAGGCCATGCTGCTTTGGACGAAGTACCATAAACATGGAATCGGATTTAAAATTCTGCATCATACTTCTGTTAACCCAGTTCCAAAATCCAGATGGTAAATCAGATTTCCTTAAAAGCCAGACACCAGGGCAGCTCTGGAGCATTGGGTGGATGGTGTTTTCCACAAGTTTGTCAGTTAGAGAGGTCCAATGTGACAGGTGATGTTTCAGAATTTCAGATGGGTGTGCAGTTTGCCTCGTATTCTTTCTGATGATCATCTCATACACAGGTTTCAAGTTCTCTAGCACTGACACATCAATATTCAACGTCTGCTCAAAATAAGAAAGCGCCTTTTGAAGCTTGGCTGTTTCGTCTTTTATTCCAGCGAGAGTCGTATTCCAATCCTGCAGAAGTTGTGTGATCTCTACTTCAGTCCATTGTTTCAGAAGATCAAAACTTTCTAAAATCCATGTACTTGGATGTGATTTAATTGTGTGAACCACGATATTCAGTCTATTGCCATTCAGGTGGATCACCGATTCCTTAGCATTTGATGTGTTTCTGAGAGAAATATGATGAATATTTGCTTCAAGTCTTAGCACGCGCCTGTACTGATATGCAATCTTTAGCAAATAAGGTCCCAGAATTGTTGCTCCATACCATGCAAGTGAATCAGGAGTGCCAATGGAAAAGAACGATGTCCAGTTAATATCAAATTCCAGCTGAGCAAACGTCAAACGTTTCTCCTTCTGGTCTGTTTCAGTCTTAGCTTCTGACAACAGATGTACTGCACTTGACAATGATAAATACATAGAGTGGCATGCTTTTATAGTCTGCAAAATCGTAAAATGCTCAACAAAATAGTTCAGGCGAAATCCATCGAGGGAAAAGTACCAAGTTACTTTATGGTCTGTCAAGCCAAATGGTGCTGATTTATTTGAATCTGGAATTTCTTGAACATATTTTAGAACTACCTCTTCCAAGGGATTCAGTAGTTTTATAACAGAATCCATGGCTGTACTACCAAGCATGTTTCCAATATCTGTAAGATATATCTCACACTGTGATATCACTTCTTCAAGTCCTCCAAGGAAGTTGCTGCTGAAAGTTCCTGTTAAAGCTTGAATGGCTAATGATTTCAACCATTTATTGCCAATATTATGAACAGATGTCCAATCAACATTTACTTTGACAGGGTGCTTCAGTAAAGATTGTAACTGGAAAATAAAACATATGGTATTATTAACTCAAACTCACGTATGAATGGTGAAATACGTGACAAAGTTAAATCCATAAAGAGCATGTTAAAAAGTGTTTTAAAAATACGAATGGATGGAATCAACATAATTTATTGCATTAGATGTCGTTGTTATTGATGCTACAGATCTGAACAAAACTTGATAAAACCGTATTTCTGAGTAAGACGGAAACCAACGTTACAGCTGTTTTATATGTTAACAAATGTCATAACATGAAAAATAATCAAAACGGTATAATATCCATATCATTTCCAGCTAAAACATAAAAGGGATTTGTGTTAAATATATTTCATACGAGAAGCTATATTTACTAAAGTATTACATGGTGGTTAGTTACGAGGTGTTAGCAAAATATACGTCTATGTTAGTTATCCTACCCCATCGGTGGTACTTATTATAAGCAGCTACATTGTTATACGCATGTGCTCACAGATAGTAGAGCACTTACAACAAACACTCTTGGTGCACTGGTAGGGAAGAGAAAAAACGAATCCGAGAATGGGTTGTGGTTTTGGCTATTTTCCATTCTAACCAGTGGTCCAAAACTGGTTCATTAACGGGCGTGGTAAGTGCTGTCCTCTCTGCGGGACGGTTGCATATAAAAGACCCACTTGCGGAAATAGTAGCCTATGTGGCGGCAGCGGGTTTCCTTTAAATAAATATGTCAGAATGACTGTATGATTGACGTCCAATAGCCAATGATATGATAAAAATCAATGTGCTCTAGAGTCATCGTTAAATAAAACAAACTTTACTTTTTTAATTTTCGCTATAAACAGCTACGTTGCTTACGCCTTTTCTCACAGACAGTAGCCACTTGCAACAGCCTTTGATATACCAGTCTTGGTGCACTTGTTGGGAAGTGAACAAAGAGAATCAGAGAACGGGTTCAATTCTACAATTAAAGGAATCTCAGGTGAATGCTCTACCGACTGAACTAGATCACGCACATGTGACTGTGAGTCTCAATGGTAGGCCATCGGTCTCTGAAACTAAAGACAGTGGTTCAAAACTCGTCAGAGGCTAGCTCACATTGACTACCTTTCGAAATTACCTAATGTTTGACATCCAATAACTGTTGATTAATAAATTAATGTACTCTACTGGTGTCGTTAAAACATATTTTTTTAAAAAGATAAATAATTTTTTTTTTTTTTTTTTAATCAGGCACTATTTTTAAAATGTTCACTTACACGAGACTCTGCTTCTGGTATAACGTCGTCTGTGACAATGCTGCACAGTCTCTCATCATTGTTATCTCTGTCTGGTAGTGATAGGTCGTCAAATAATGGCAGGAGTCTACCTTTCTCTTCCTGAGAGATTTCCATGTCGATCCAACTTTTGAAATCACCAATTCCGCCAATAATCCACTTACTGGAATCTGATTTAACTGCATGAATAACAACCTCCAGTGTATCACCATTTAGTCTCATTATTGTTTTCTTTTCATTGGCTGAGTTTCTGAGAGCAATATGATGAATAGTTGAGTGGAGCATTCTGAGACTGAGCATTTCTCTATAATGATGGCCAGTCATCATCAAATACGGTACAAGAACCGTCCGTACAAACTCGACAAGAGCATGTGAACTGCCAAGGATGAAAAATGATTTCCAATCAACATCTAGTTCAACTTCATTCCAAGTTGACTTTTCGTCATTTTCCTCATTTATTTGACCTGAAGTGTCGGATAGAAGGTGTACACTATTTGCCAGTGACACATATACTGTGTGACATGTTTTTATAGTCTGCAAAATAGCAAATTCCTTAGGAAAAAATTCCAGGTGATATTTGTGGAAAGAAAAAGGCCAAACCACTGCATGGTCTACTGAACCAAATGGCGAAGGCTTACTTGAATTTGTTATTTCTTCAGTAAATCTTACAACTATTTCATCCAGTGGTTGCACCAATTTCAATATGGAGTTAATGGCCACGCTTCCAAACATTTGCTCGGCATCAGTAAGATACATTCCACACTGCGATATTACTTCTTCAAGTCCTCCAAGGAAACTGTTGCCAATATTTCCTACTAGAGCTTGAATTGCTAGTGATTTCAACCGTTGTTCACCAATGTTGTGAATAGACGTCCAATCAACACTAACTTTGACAGTGTGGTTCAGTACAGCATGAAGCTGAAAAACAAAATAGCAACATTATTAGCTATTAAACATTGGTAATACTATGATTACATGCTGGTAGTCGGTTTGCATTTGAATTCTTTGTGACTAAACAATGGATTTTTTTCAATGTACTGCCAGTAAGATACATCGGTTATATTAAAGCATTTGGATATTTTCTCTTCTGTACATTGTGAGTAAATTGTGTTTAATTTAACGTAAGATAAAAGAATGAATGTTTTGAAAATAATTTATCTGTTTTTAAACAGAAATATCTTAGAATTAAGGCCCGACTGATCATAGTACAAACAATGTTTCTAAGTCTTTGACCCTGTTTCTCGTTGACGGTTCACCCATGATCTGCTGTTCAACCCATTCTTTTAACGCGTGTGGACACAATTTAAACAAAGAATAGAGGTTGAACTGTCGACGAGAAATCGGCCCTTAAAGTAACAGGTTGAACTGTGGGTTAAGGTTGGACCGACAACGAGAAATAACTATTACAGTCTGTTTTGTATAGCTCTGTGATTTATAAGATGATAATGATTCTGTCACTTTGATTACTATTAATTTATCTCTTTATGTAATTTAACATATTTTTATCGTCTAAAAATGGTTCCAATCCCAAAACGTCATTTTTAGCAGCCAGCGTTTTTGTCAAATGTCACTATTTTATTTTTAATTCATATTTATAAAACTTTTAAAACATAATTATATTATTAATCATTTGAATTACAGATGAAAATAATTTCGTCTTTATTACAGATAAGTTACGGTACTAACATACTCTAATATTTATAATTGTTCAACAATGTACTTACTCTAGCCTCTGCTTCTGGTATGATGTCCTCAATGACTTGGTGGTACAATTGGTCATCATTGTTAAGTGGTGAAGGCAAGTCGCCGGACGATGTCAAAAGTATATCGTGTTCGATACTGTCTGTTGCATGTTTTTCAAATTTTACGTTCTCAACCAATTCTTGGTTTTGAAGTTCCATAAAACACTCAGTGGGTGAAGCTGGTGGGAGACATTTGATGACAACTCTATCAAACAGTGTGTTTGGATCCTGGGTTCCAGTATCATCATGTTTTGGGAGCTTAGAGAATAATCCAAATATGTGTGAAGCTATAACAATTCTCATTACTGCTGGTGATAATCCCAGGTATGTTCCGCTTGTCTCAAGATTCTCAAAGTCAACTGAGATGAATTTATTTGCAAGTTTGCTTGGTATTACTGTGTCCATTTGGGCATGCTCTTCAATGTTTTCTCTCAGGTTTGAATCCTGTATTTGTGCAATGACTGAGTCAGCATAGGACAATCTGGATGAGGTGTCAGTAAAAGATTTTACCCAGTCCTCATCACCAACACACCCCAATCCAGTCAACCATCTCGTCTTTAGTGGAAGCACTTCAACCATCATTTCAAACTGATGAACAAGTTGTGGAACCTGATCAGGCTGAATATGCTGCTGAAGCATATTTATAACATTTTTGTTACCAAACGCATGGGCAAGTTCAAGACATGAATATTCTGTTGGTTTGTCCAGTGCTTCTAACAGAGTTTGAGGATTATTGTTTTGCAAGATATAATCCATCGCCTCGCACCTTGCATATCCAATAGCATGTATAAAGACCTTCTGCCAGTAATCATTAGTAATTGTGTCTGAGGACTGAAGATGCTGTAAGCACTTAATAGCAACTCCTTGTTTTCCTTTCATTAAACAGTCATACACAATATCCGCCTTTGTACGTGCTTTACAAAGAAAAGAATACAGAACACCATCTTCTATTGTTTGTTCATATCCCATTGTACACAAGACACAATGTAAAATTCTTTCATTTTGAGATATATGCATCCACTCAAGAATTTGGTACAAACTGTGAGACTTATCTTTACAACCATGTGGAATAAACGTTGTTGCATTTGGTTGTATATCATACATGTTTCTGGATGGACCAATGTGTTGTTCTTCTCCAGACATATACAGATCTGACCAGCCAATTCCTAGGTCAAGTAAGCAATATGAACATGAATAATCTGTTTCCTTGTGTTGTGAGTGATCGGGATTAGCGATGTGACTGAAATGGGTCAGAGCATTGTGATGTCCTAAGGCTATGGCAAGCGTCATTGGTGATAACCCACCTTTATCTTGAACGATGTTTTCTGTGATGGTAGCATCACCCACAACAGTATCAAACATGTCTTTATTATTTGTTCTCACCAGAAGATGCAATATTGTTTCTCCTGTGTGTTCATGTTTCCAGTCCTGACAGGTTTCATGCTGGTGTAGAACTTCCGCACATTTCACATTATTTCCTTTAACAGCTAGAGCAAGAGGAACATAACCCTTGATGCTTTGATTCAACCACGCAGAAAGCTTGCTTGTGTCATATTTGTGCGTGAGTTCTAATAGCTTCTCTACTGTTTTAGAACATCCAGTTTCAGCAGACAAGTGAAACAATGGAAATGTCTGATATGAGTGACTCATTGCAGCAACAGCAGTCTCCTGGGCAGCCTCTAGCATAGCACACACACCAGAATCATCCTTCCAGTGCAACATGTCTATAATGGAAGTAGAACCTCCGTATTTTCTTTGGGACCTCATTACATACACCCCGTCATCTGATTTCTCAAGGTTTTCATTTAAAAGATATTTCATCCATCCTGTAGCTTCAATTCTATCGCTGTGCGTTGGTACTTTTACAACAGACTGGCTAATTAGATGCAGTGAAAGTCTAACATGCCCCATTGCTCTAGCATATCCAAGCGGTGTCATTTTCCATTTATCAAGTGCATTTGTTGCATTTGATACATCGCCTTGGAGTATTTCTTCTGTCAATGTAAACATTTTCCAGTAACATGCATAGTGAAGAGCAGTAATTCCATGTGTATCTTTGACTGACATGTCATTGAATTTTAGATCCTGTTTAACAAAAAGAGCTATATCTTCGTGACCATTCCTTGTGGCCGTCAGCCAAATTGATGCCAGGAAGTCATTTGAAAATATGGTTTCATAGTGTCTCTGTCCATACTGCACAAGGATCCTGAATATGTTTACATTACCTTTTTTGGTCGAAAAGGTAATGCTTTCAATGACGATATCTCTTTTCAGATACGTGTTTGCTATTGGAACAAGCAGCTCTTGTAGTATACTGTCATCAGCTGCTAAGATAGCAAAATGCAATGCTGTTGTGCAGTTTTTGGGAACACGTTTATCAGTTGTTTTCAAATAATCATCTGCTCTTATTCCCTTTGTTAAAAGCAGTTGAACTATACGTGCATGTTTGTGCAATGATGCAAAGCATAGTGCTTGAATGCAATTCATCTTACATATTGTGGTTAGATGAGCAAAGTCTAGGGACTTGCAGGTACTCTTCACTAAATGAAGACATCCTTGAGCAGACGAATGCATTAAAAGTTCACTCCACTTTTCTTCTTCTTCTGTCCTGATCGGCATTCTGATGATCCCCAAATGTCCCAGTGAATTGGAAATAAATGAAAGATTTCCACCTGCAATGGAAATGTCAATCATTGTTGTCGACAATTTTGACCCACGGATTTCAAGAACTCTTTCCAAACAGCTGTTTCTATCAGATGTATCAATGTTGTGCACAGTATTTGGTGGGAAATATACCAGTAATTCCATGAATGTTAAATCTCCTACAAGATTTCTTGTGAAGCATTGTTTAGCCTCTGTCTCAAGTCTTTTGATAATGATGTCGATAAGGTTTGATTTGCCTAATACTGCTATTAAATACAGTACAGGATCAGTGATGTTTTTATTCTTGAGAAGAATATCTTTGAATATTTCCTCTTCACTGTTTAGTGTTTCTGGTTCGACGTGTGGGTGCACGAATCGTAAGCATTTATTGTTAAGTTCTTGAAGCTTGGAAATCATTTTGAATACCTCTTGTTTGGCAATATCCACCTTACTTTTATGAAGTGTAGCTTTCATATCCAGCAAAAATGCTGGTTTTTGAGATCTCAAAGTTCTCACTATCCATGCTTCAAACAATTCAGCTTTCCCAAAGTTCATTTGCGCATTCTGTTTGTATAAGGAATGCACGTCTTTCTGTTGGTTCACAATGGCATAAAATAGTGGAGAATACCCATGGGAGTCTTTAGTCAGGAAAGAATAATATGGCATGGACATTATTCTAGCCACAAGTTCAACATCACCAACTGCAGCAGCCACGTGGAGGATTGTTGTATGTTGTTGTCGAGCAAAATGAGCAAGTGACAACAAATACATCATACGTTTTCTTGCCTTTTGGTTCAAATTGCCTGTCACTTGTATCATTTTTAGTTCTCTTTTGCATGTTTTAACTTTGCTTGTGGTCGGTGGGTTTTTGATATCATTATGTTGTTCAAGATCCAGCCAATCATAAATGTTCTTTGAATTGTTCATTAGGCACGGGAACTGTCTTTTGAGGTAGTTACAGTATATCGATACTTGATGGTGTTTAAAATGTCTCCTTTCGCATAATCCAAACAGCCCCAATTTGCCTGTAGATAATGCTCCATTCAGAAGAAGCAATTCGGCCAATTCAAAGTTTCTTTCTCTTAATGCATACCACAACGGTGTCTTCTCTCTGTGTACACAATCAAGCTTGAGTTTTATGGTTGATCGCGCAGACTTTTCCAGTATTCTCTGAAGAATATCAAGATGGTTGTCAATACATATCACTTCTAATGCCGAGTAATATGATATGCAGTATTTTGTATTGATCCAATCTAATTTGTTATCCAGACTAACTATTACTTCTGACACCAGTGGAAGATTTCCTGTTGCAATGGCAATATCAATGGTTAGTGTGGAAAGATTTATCCCTGTAGACTTTAGGACTGTTTGCAGACATTGAGTTCTGTCAGGTGCCTCCATAATGTTTGAGTTAGGTAATAGCCTTGGAGAAAAACATACCAGTATGTCTGGGTATGTCAAGCTAGCTGCAAGTTTCCTTGTGAAATGGGTTTTTGCATCATTCTTAAATGTACTGACAATGATATCAGCTAGATATGATTTCCCCAATACTGCAGATACAAAAAGCGCCATATCTGTTATGTTTTTATTCTTAAGAAGCAAATGTTGAAAAACCTTTCCAAGTGACTGGTCATCTATTGTTTTGTGTTCTGTGTCTGGATGAACATATCTAGACAACGTGAAGCCAAATTGTTCCAGCCTCTGAATCATGTGTAATATTGCAACTTGAGTTTGTACAACATCCTGTTTTCTTGACAAATGCATGGTCTTTAGCTTCTGCAAAAACGTCGGATTTTGTGATTTCAAAGTACAAACTATCCATGCATCGAGTTCTTTTTCACTGTAATCTATTTCAGTGTTCTTCATGCACAGCATACAGACGTCCATCTGTTGATTCACAATGCCATAAAACAACGGAGAATACCCATGGGAGTCTTTAATCAGTAGAGGATAATATGGCATGGACATTATTCTCGCCACAACATCCACATCACCAACTGCTGCAGCCACATGGAGGATCGTTGTGTGTTGTTGTCGAGCAAAGTGAGCAAGTGACAACAGGTATAAGAGGCGTTTTCTTGTCTGTTGATTCACAGGATCTATGCCATGTGTAATTGTTTTTGATTTGTTTGTCTTTGGCTGTTTGACATCTGCAGTGTTTCTTAAGTCCAAACATGTTACTTGATCACATTTAAAATGTCTCTTTAGGCAAAATCCAAGAGGTTTTAAATAGCCTGTTGAGGTTGCTCCATTCAGAATGAGCATCTCTGCCAGTTTGAAATTGTCTGATGTCAGTGCATACCACAGTGGTGTTTTCCCTTGCTTATTGACAGCATCAAGATCGATTTGCTGGCTAGATATTACCGTTTGTTCAAATACATAATTAAGTATATTATGATGGTCATTGATGCAAATTACCTCTAAAGGTGTGCGAAAAGATGGAGAATTCATTTCAGGAAACCAATCATTCTGATGGAACCAATCAACACTACTCAACAGCTTGTGCTGGAATAAGCGTTGTATTGCTTTACTGATTACAGATGGATGTTGTCCACGTATGGCTTCTTTGAGCATATTCAGTTCATTTTCCCTGGTAAGTCTTGTAGCAGCATTCATGAATTTAATTGCAGTTGATTCAGGAGCTGATGGCAGAATTAATCCAAATAAGGTTCTGTAAAATACATTTAAAGAATAATTTTTTAAGAACTTCAGTAATGAATAAATAGACAATACTGTTAAGAAAAAGGCTAAGGATTGGTAGTGATGGTATTAGTACATATTGCATATAGATATGAGGGGAAAGTTATTGTATAGCTCCAAGAAAGGCATCCAGGCCTATGTGGTATATATTTACATATTGCGGTAGCATTATTAGTTGATGAATTCTGATCAACCCATTTATCTCCACACAAAACATTTTGAAGATTAAAAAATTTTGATGATTTAATCACTTCTGTCACAGTTATTTTTAGTATACACACCTGTTTGAGTCCAGGAACATATCATTAGCCACTTTTACTGATGCACCAACTTCCAAGAGAAATTCTATTACTGACCAGAGCTTGTTAATGCCAGCTAGTTCAAGAAGACTTATCTTCTGTTCAACAGCTAGACTCTCGGTACTGCAACAACAAAAAGAGATAAAAAGAGATATAGCAATAATTAGTAGACATTGTAATGTTGATTCCAGGAAACCGCATTTAAGGTCAGTTTTACCCCTCTTCCGTCTCCATTCCAATCAAACCTCACAGGTTTTCTCAAATCAGTCAAATGTGGCAATATAATGGTCAACTTTCTATTGGCTGTCTATAATTTTAAGAGCTCTACTGACAGTTTAGGTCGGGACTGAGAAATATGCTTGAAAGTTGTAGTATAGATACAGGCCCGTACGCAGGATTTTCTTTAGGGGGGGGTGCGTTTGTGAAGGCCCGAATGTTTTATTTTCGTTTTTAACGT
>JAULBS010137104.1:0-12974 GCA_032355785.1 Symmetromphalus regularis | reverse complement strand
ACACACACACACACACACACACACACACACACACACTCAGACACACACACACACACACACACACACACACACACACATACGCACACACACACACACACACAAATAGTTTTTACTGTATATAAATGTTTTATCTTGCAGGTTTTTCCATTGGATATGAAGACGGGCTACTGTCACTGTCCTTACTTCATTCCAGTACGTCGTTACACATTTCTTGTAATATCATATACATGTACATTAAATCAAATATTCATATTTAAAATCGAATTCACAGATGTATTTGCAGTTTAGTCCGTAAGATAAAAGCAACATGAAATTTAGTCTTTTTGTTATTTACCTATTTTCTAAAACACTAAAAGGGGAAATAACTCATTCTAGACAATACATATATTACGCCTTATTTACTCCCTCTTAATGTTAAAGCAGTGCTATTATTGATACAAACAAACTTTCTAAACCCATGTTTACCCATAATGAAAGTGTAATAGCAGTGTCTATTTGTAATATACTAAAACATGCCATAGTTACCTTATGATATTTTCAAATCGTCTGATAAATATATGTAACTTAATTCCAATATGATTATCATATAAAAATGTGATATATTTAAATTTATTATAATTACAGGGGAAAGACGAGCTGCAGGCAGTTTCAACCAACCATTTGGTAATTTACTATTCTTCCAATAAATGAAATCTGGTAAATTTAGAAGCTATTTTTATGTAGATACGTTATATGTTAATATGCATTCACAAGTTAAATCAAATTATAATGGGATGTGTAATAGTCCTAGTTTTATTTCTTAAATGACGATTAAAAATAAAAATATATAATAAAACTGATAATCATTCATAATTTTAAATAAGAGATTACTATTCTATAATTATTAAATAAAATCAACAATTGCCATTTTTATTTTAGCACAGAGTCAAGCGTCCTATGCAATACAAAATCCAGTTGGCGTACTGCAAAGACCATTTGGAAGAGCTTCTAACTACCCATCACCAACTGTTCAGAGCACATTTGCTATCGCCAACCCAGTACCAGGATCTGGTAGAATTCTTTCAAATTCACCATTACCAATGGGCAGATCGTCTATGATACAACAGCATAGTCAACAAAATGTGTATCAAGGGCAAGCTTTTCAAAACCAGCAACAGCCACAACATAAGATGATGCGGACTTTCCAACCACAACAGATACAGTCCATGTACAATCCAGCCAGCATTCAACAAAGAGCAATGTTCAATAATGGTAAAGGGCCACAAACCCAAACAGTGTACATTCTTAATGCCGACTCTTCTTTTCAGAAAAGCCAGACACCAGTTACCACACCAAAGAACCCTCATGCTCCTCCAGCAAAACAAATATCAGCAACTCAACAAAAACAGCTACAGAAGCAGCAGCAGCATCAACAAACAATACAACAACACAAAATAAAACAGACATCAGTACAGCAAAAACAACAACAAAAACAACATATACAACAGAAAAATAACATGCATCAACAGCAATATAATATGCAACAACAGAAACTGCAAAATATCCAAAAGCAACAAATACAACATCAACAATTATTACTACAACAACGTCAACAAAAACTAAAACAGTTTCAGCTACAATATCAGCAACAGCAGCACCAACAACCAAAACAACGTCCACAACAAGTTGTCAAAACAGTTACACCCACTGCACATCAGACTCAAATGGCAACTTCAGCTAAGCAACAGGTCCTGCAACCTCAAAATATTCCTGCAGGCATTCAGCAGCAAGTTCATATAGGCATTGTAGATGCAACAAAACAAGCAACAAAATACAATATTCCAAAGAATGTTAACCAAATGACATCAGCTCATTCTGGATACCAGCAACGAGCTGGATTTCTGCAGGCACAACATTCAACCAGTCAGTATTCTCCCTTAGGACGACAGTTACTACCGCAGACAGGGAATCGTAAAATGTTGTACCACCATGCTACTAACACAGAACAGGCTTCAAACACACCAAACACAAATAACCTTAACCCACAGTTGAGTCAGAAATCACAAACTACTAAAAATAGAGCAAATCAGAATGCACCCCAGACAAATCAGAATAGCAGACAGGTCATAAATCAGAATCCTGTAGATAAAGAAAAACAAAATTCTGCATCAATGCAATCCTTCAAAAGTGGAATCAACCCTTCCTTTGTTCAAAAACAATCTGGGATTCGGCAACAAGTATACGAAAGCACTTTTCGCAATGCACAAAATGAGGTAGAACAGATGCAGTCTTTCAATCATCAAGAAAATCAAAATAACCAAAGACAGATGTCAAATCAGTATAACATGAACAATCCCATCAACCAGGATCAAAAGCGGCTGCTTCAGCCTCAGGGATTATTTACAAACCAACATATTTCAATGGAGCCTCAATCAGAAAGAGAGATGACCAACATGAATCAGCAGCGAGTATTTCCCCAAGAACGTGAACGTGAATACGCTCAAGGTGGCTATTTGTCAAACAATGGACTTCGACGCAACAGTGGTAATCCAATACCATACGATTCACAGATCGGTATTAAGAATAAAACATTTTCCCAAACAAACTCAGTAGGTGTACAAAATAGAGGGGAAATTTTGCAAGCTGGACCAATCACAAATCAGCATCAAACCTTGATCAATCCGATAGTTCCATACTCTACAAATGTAAACCAGCAATATCAGATAAATCAGCAAATGTTACTAAATGAGCAAATGGAAGATGTATTTCCTCCCAACTTCCAGTTAGGCCGTCAACAGCAACAGCTATATCCAGAAAGCAGCCAACAACAAACGTACCAAGCTCAGACTGGTGGGGTATTAAATCAGGCGATGGCACAACCTGGAAATCAGCTCGATTTATTAAATGAACATTTATATTATCCACAAAAGAAAGTGAAGAATGAGCCACGAAATTTACAGACTCAGCAGTCATATCAACTACAAGGCAATCTTCAACTATCGAGAGATAATATACAACAATCACATATGGCATCAAGTACAAACAGACAAGGCTATAAGAGTCAGGTTACAAACCAGGAACACATTTCACAAAATACCCAACCCATAGGACAATATAAACAACGATTTCCTTCACATCAAGGTATATTAAAACAGCAACAAGACATCCACTGGGGTCCAGAACAGCCACTACCATCCAATGTATATTCACAAAAGCAGTCGGTTATTCAACAACAGAGACCACAATCACAGCAGTCACTTCTACAACAACAACAATCTCAGCAACACAACAGGCAGGAACAGCTGCAATCACATCAACAGCAACAACAACAACCACAAATACAACATAATCAGCAACAGCAACAATCACAACAGCAGCAGCAGCAACCACAATACCAACAGCAGCAACAACCACAAAACCAACAGCAGCAACAACCACAACACCAACTGCAGCAGCAGCAACAACCACATTACCAACAGTTGCAAAATACACAACATAAACAGCAGCAGCAACATCAGTCACATCAACAGCAACAACCACAAATTCAACAGCAGCAACTACAACACCAACAACCAAAACAGCAGCAACAACCACAACAGCAGCAACAACAACCACAACATTACCAACTGCCGCAACAACAACATATGCAACAGCAGCCACAACAACAGCAACACTATCTGCAGCCACAACAGGAATACGTTATTCAAGTCCAGCATGGGACGTCACAACAAACACAAGGCAGTGGAAGATCACAAACATCAAGTGTAGGACAAGATAGAATTGTAGATCAGTATTACTCTCAGAATAACAAAGAAACACCAATAGCAAGATCATCATCATTGTCACCACAAGGACAGCGCCAGCAAGATCAAATCATCCACCAGACAAAACTTCAGTCAAACCAGCATACACCAACAAATAATTATAACACTCAAACTGAATATGTATCAGCCAGTCGGCCCTCACCAGTGCACCAGGATAGTCAGAATCAACAATTTCTGCCAGCAAATAAGCCAAACCTTCAGCCAACTCAGCATGTTCAGTATGCGATGTCTGAGGGACGTCTGCCAGGGGTAATGCTTAAGAATACTCAGCTGCCTAAAAGCCAAACATCAGGTTTGCAGGTACCAATTGGAGGGCCTTCATTTCGTCAGTCACTCCAAGTAGAAGTAGCCAATCTGCAGAACCAGTGGGTATCTGATCAGAGAGGTGCGCTAATACAGCAATCCAATCTGGGAAGCCGACAACAGCCAGTCATACATGTGATACAGCACAGTGATCCAAACCAGATGTCCAGACCAAGAGGTAGAGGACCAGCACGAGTTTCCTTGGCTAGAGCTGGTGCAACAATGGTGCATGCTGATGGATTTTTTGACCGAACATATATTGACAGACACGGCAACACGATCACACAGGATGGAAGTGATATTAGTGTAGACAGACACGCATAAAGCCACCATTTAACAACCGTGGTAAACATTGGTTTTAACACAATATTCCGATACCGCACTGAAATTTGCTGAAATAGATAACCAGACGATAACCACATCATCAATATGTCACTTGCATCACATGCATCATACAATTTTTAAATATTCATTACAATACAAAACTCACATTGACACTGAAGTGATTACAGACAGGATAATAGTTGCTGGAATATTACTTAGCGCTATGGAGATAAATTGAGATCATTATTTTAAAAACTATTGGATTGTTGGTGTAGTAGTTAAGTAATGACATTATGCAACATAATTATAAATATTCATGTTCCAAAATCTTCTTTGTTTCCCATTTATAAAATGTTATATCTTATTAGATGATGTTTATAAATTAGAAATTTGTTTTAATCAACGTGAAATATTTCTATTGTATTTATTCCAATTAAGACCCTCCCACCCACCCACCCCCACCAATAAATTCTGAAGCAAACCCTTCAATTTATATTTCCTACAAACAGGACGGCACATACAACGATCTTTGTTAAACTTGTCGTGGATATCTAGCTGGAACGAAAAATAATCCAGTAGGATGAGTCCACTGAAAGGCATCACTATAACGACCAATCGCCTGTCAGACGCTCAACGGCTGAGCTATAACCCACTCCAAAATGACTTAGCACCCTCTGTCTTAGATCTTACACCACCCCCCCCCACCCCCAAGAAAGTTATTGTCACACGCACCTGTGCTGTTCATCATGACGAATAATATAAACGTATGTACATGACTATGTTCTGTGAGCCTCAGTGGTCCATTGGTAGGACATAGGACTCTCAAGCTGAAGACAATAGTTCAAAACCTTTCGCAGTATGTTTTATATACTACTCAAAAGAAGTTAAGGGTCAAAATATGTTTGCATATAAATATAAGTTAACGAGCTTAAATGTAAAGTGATGATGAAAGGAAAATGCTCCTCTTTTATTGCTATAATTAGCAAAACACGTGCAAATGGTGCATGCGTCACAATGGGTGTTTCGAGGAACGTTGTCAGTTTAGTCTGACTGTTCTTACTTAAAATCCATGAAACAGAAATCTGGGTTAACTTAAAACGTTTCTAAAGATAAATGCAATGATTGCATGTCCTATAATAACGTGATGTCTATAATCCAAAAGACAACACAAAAGGGGATATTCTAACCCTACCTGGCTTAAAAAGACATAGTTACAAAAATGATAAAAACATTTCCTTCGACCCTTAAATTCTGTTGAGTAGTATATAAAGTACATGTCAAAATTGCCAGATGTTTGTAATCCAATAGCCGATGTTTCATAAATCAATGTGCTCTAGTGGTGTCGTTAAACAAAACAAATGTCTGTATTGTATTTGCTCTATTATTAATTGTGTTTTAACTATCGAAATCACGAATATTGCTGTCTTACCATTAATAGCAACAATATAATATATATTTTGTCGTGCAGCTTTGCGAGAATAATAGCTTAACACGTGCTCGTATTTATGTTGCTTTAATAGTGTAACTCAACATGTACTATTAACATTTTGCATCATGTTGCCTCGTGCCTATTTTCAGTCTAAATATGCATGCATCTTACTTTCAAAAACAAATATTGTATAATTGCAGGGGCTTTGGAGCCGGGGGGCATAATTATAATAAATATGTTTTTTTAATTCATTGTTGAATTATTCACCGGCAAATTCTTATGTCCAGAAATTGGAGCAGCCCCCCCCCCCCCATATGAGCAATCTCTCCCAATGTAAATTTCGTTCCAACGCCCCTCTATTGTATTAAATACGGAGGTATGATGAGAGACGTTTATGGCCCCCATTAAATGGGAAAATTTAACTTTCAAATAGAATTTAAATCTGTATGTTACAAATAAATAAAGGTTTCAGTTTTGAGGTGTAACATATTTTTTGTTCATATTATGAATTTTATATGTTATAATTCTGGTGTTAAAATGCTCAGTTTTACCCAAAAATGTTTTGGTCAAATCATCAGAAATATATCAACACAGTCGTGTTTAGTCCTCATTTTTAAAACACAGGTCAATATTATAAAATTCTATCAACTGTGTAAAAAGAAAAATTAAACTCGAATGCTCTTATATTGAAAGTAAATCAAAATCGGGATTTCAACAGCTTTTTAAGTGGTTATCTTTCCAGATAGTATATATAGCTTATTTTTTAATTATTGTCAGCTGGATGTTGTACTTTAATAACAACATGTCGGATTTTATTGAATTTTTATTAAAAACACTGTTAGTTATTTGGGGTGGAATGGGGCAATACTCCCATTTTACATATTATATTTTACATAATATACATCTATGTTACACTGATACACTGTCGTTAAAAAAGTTAATAAGAATATAAATGATTTTATTAGTCACCATGTTACCGATATATATATATAAGAATAAACATGCAAAACACACACACACAAAATGTATATATTATTATATCAATATATTATGTATATATAATATGTAATAAAATTCTTAACATGACGTATTATGCTTTGCCTGTACTAATAGCTTCTAGATTATAAGAAAATAATAAATGCTTTTGTTTGCAGATCCTTATCTGAATTACAAACTGTTATCATGACGAAAACCAAATAATTTTATTTCCACAGGAGAGAATCCAAAAGTTATTTAGAAAAACGTTATGACTGCCAATTATGTTACACACACTTAAACTTGTACTCGAGCATGTGATTAAAAACTAATTTAACTTAAATATACTCATTTTGTATTTTACATTCAGATTACATCATTCTCACACTGTATCATTATGATATAAAAAATTCCTTTAAAAACGAAGAATAACAATAATAAACAGGGGCGTTGGAACGAAATTCATATTGGGGCGCTGCTCCCGTTTCTGAGCATCAGAATTTGCTGGTGAATAATTCAACAATAAATAAGGAACATATTTATGGGAATTATTGGGGGTGGGTGGGCTTCAGTTCTCCCCTTCCCCGGCTCCAACGCCCCTGATAAATAATGTTTTTTTTGGCAAGGGGAAAGGCTGCGGTATTTTATATTCTTAAATCACTGTAGAAATATATACGATTTTATTCAAAGATGTATGGATCTTTTCATTAGGTTTAGATGAATCCACTTAGGTTGAGGTTAGTCCAATGTTGTTCAGTGTGACTGTATTGCAAGTAGCAATGTTTGTTTACATCATGTATAAACTTAAATGTAATTTTATATATTAA
This sequence comes from Symmetromphalus regularis, assembly GCA_032355785.1. Taxonomy (NCBI): domain Eukaryota; kingdom Metazoa; phylum Mollusca; class Gastropoda; order Neomphalida; family Neomphalidae; genus Symmetromphalus; species Symmetromphalus regularis. Next base: position 5,313 of record JAULBS010137104.1, on the reverse strand, counting down.
AACACGATTATGTACACATTCTAAAGAATATTTATGACGTGTTTTATTGACTATTTAATATTTCAGTTTTGTGTAAAATAACTAAGCGAATTTCTATAAATGGCAGTGTCATGAGGAAATACATTTGTTAATCACCGTGATAGCAAATATTACCAGTAGTTTGCTAAAATGTTGTATGACCTGCCTTATGCACTAAAAACCATAGACTTTAACAATATAGCCAATGCATATTATAGCTTCGCTTAATGCATAACTTTAAAATCACTATTTATGATTTGTCTGCTAACATTTTCTGTCATTTCTATGCTAACACAACTAACACAGTGCTTTGTCACTTTGGTGTATCACTAATTTATAATAAGTATAGGTCTATGTTCTGAATACTAACATTGAATTTTTTTTAAAAATCTTTACAGTATTGGTAATTTGGATACATCGATATAACCATTCTTGTTTATCAAAACAGTGATTACTATCATAAACATGAAAAAAAAAAAAATAGTTTTTTACAAATACAACTTTTGTCAATGTTGTATTAAAATGCATACTAATTAACAATTTAAAAAAAAAATATTAATCCATTTATATTTTAGAACGATTTTAACATTTGGCCATTTTTAAGAAGAATTTGATATTCTCAATTTGAATTAAGGCAAAACGATGTGCCCAATTATTAAAACTGATACAAAATTTACTGTTTAGCTCTTTAAAGATTAATATCATTTTCTGTTTCATACGAAATGTTTGTTTCGCTCATATATTTTCGTTTTTGACAGTTAATCGCCAAACGTCATTACCACAAATGCAGAGAGGGTCCCTGTCGAATTTTGCACAGGCAGTTCAAAACACAGTGGCAATTGCAAATCCTGTGCCTCGGGGCAATATGTACGTGCGAAATTCATGGAATACCCCACAGCCATCTATCTACCCACAGTCTTCTCGTTACGGATCAGTTATGCAAAACCCATACTCCGTTCAACAACCATCTGGGCAATATCATCAGCTGCAACAACCAATGCAACAAGGCAATTCAATGCTTGGACAAAATCAAATGCAGTTTCAACAACAACAGCAGCAGCAGCAACGACAACAACAACAGTTTGGAAATATGATTTCTTTGGCTAATGTTGACTCGCAAGTGGAGATAACTCGTATTCCACAAAACGAATATGCACCCAATCCTCAAAATACAAGATCTCTGCAATCAATGGGAAAACCTTTAAATTCGTGGATGCAACAGTCAACAAATCGTAGACCGTTCACACAAATTCCAAATCAACAGTTCAATCAGTATGGAAATGTTGGTGGTTCACCTTATAACATGCAATCCATGTTCCAAAATAGGATGGGTCAAACACATCAGATGAATAACGGGCAACAGAATAACATGCTGGGAATCGAAAACACAAACGGCCAGTCTCTACTGCAAACTAACATGATGGGGATGCAGAACACAAACGGTGGACAACAGATGCAAAATGTCATGTTGCAAAACATGAACTCCAATGGTGGACAACAGATGCAAACTAACTTGTTACAAAACATGAACTCCAATGGTGAACAACAGATTCGAAATAACATGTTGCAAAACATGAACTCCAATGGTGGACAACAGATGCAAAATAACATGTTGCAAAACATGAACTCCAATGGTGGACAACACATGCAAAATAACATGTTAGGAATCCAAAGCACGAACTTAGGACAACCAATACAAAGTAATATGGGCATGCAGAACACAAACGGTCAGCCACAGACACCAATGGTACCCAGTGTTCAACCAACAAATCCGAATCCTAATGTCTTACCAGCAAAAGGTTCCACTTCACTGCTAGAGCAAAATGAGGTTTCAGGTCAACCGAATGTGGACCTAGGGCAGCAGCAGTTTAGTCAGAAAAACCAGATGCTGATGCAACTTAGCAGAAGTACTCCTTCTAGTCCTCAACAAACATTTCAACAAACTTTATCAAACCAGCAAAGTTTAGGGAGTACGTTTCAGTCTCAGGGTCATACCATATAACTGAATACTTCGACGCCATTGCTATATGACCAAAGACTTTCTCTATACGCCATGATGGTAGTGCTACAGTAAAGAACATCATTCAGATGTTAATCATGTTCGGATATTATATTTAAAAAACGAGTGATGGATAACATGACATCCATGTTAAATGGACATTACATTTGGAACACAAGACCATTTATGCACATGAAAAACAATGTGGTGCATTTGGAAGTTTTGTCATGGGATTTTGTCAGGAGATTATGTTGTATACTTTGGTTCTACAAGGTTAATTCTGTCTTCTAATATGAGGCTTTGGTTTTTCTGTGTGTTTATTTTTGTCACCATTTCTCAATGTGTTAACACAAACTAACATTGTAATTTGGAAAGATCAAATGAATAGTTACCTATGAATAATAATAATAATAATAACAGTAGTAGTAAATAGTAATAATAATAATAATAATAATATTAATAATAATAATAAAATACAATCAAAAGACAATAGAATAGTTTATTTAAACGAGCGTCCAAAAAGCTGCCGTTTTATATATTTTTTTAATTATTCATATCAAAATATATATATAACTTTAAATACTCATTAAATCATACCTTTACATCTTATTAACCATTTATAATATTATGCTAGCCTGGCGATCAAGTGCTTAAACTGTACAGAAGAAACCAGATATTGAGTATGTGAATATATATATAGTCATATAAAGTATAATAAAGTAATTTTATCATAGCTCCTATAGAATATATGAACATTCATTCCATCATTTTAGTGAAAATAACGGACATAACAACCAAATGTGATCACTGCTGAAGCAGGATATGCATGTACTTTCTAGAACACCATTTCATTTTGTACAAAAATTTAAATTACAGAATATAAATACAGGTATTTTGTTTCTTTTTCATGATTAACACACATTTTATTGTCTTTTATAGTATAATAATAAAAAAAATGAATACATATATGTACATTATAAAATTTGCTATACCCTCTACTAGTAATATACGCCAAGCTCCATCACTGCACACACACTAGTACTGATCTAATTAAAGCATTATGTTGTGGCATAACATTCATAATTGTCAGTTGGTAAAGATAGATACAAAAGATAATTCCTATGGATACAAAATAAATAAGATAATGCTATTAAACATGGCTTTGTAAAAAGATACCCATAGTATCTGTCTATCAGATACATTTATGATCACGAGTTTCTCTTCATACACTCTACGTGATCGACAGTTAGTAATCTAAGTAGCTTATTGATCATATAACCCAGAAATGTATACCGGTGACAAAAGAAAAATACAAAGTATTGTTTCTTTGCAATGTTGACCAAATGTGATTTAGTTTTAAATACCTTCTCAAGAAGATTACATTTTAGATGTTGTTACGGTATTTGTGGATGATATCAAACACATTATCAGACTAAATGAGCAATTATTTATATAATATAATGATCCAAAAATCAAGGAAATATCATCACGAGCTATGCTGCCAATAAATGGGATGGAAAGAATGTTTCATCATGACCTCCTAGAATTTTTTAAAATAAAACAACACGTTGTATGTAGACATTTAATCGATAATGTACAAATACTCTATCCAGACTAAGTTGTAAAACAACACTATCGCAGTACTATTTTTGTCATATCTTACGATATGATTAAATTACATTACATTATACACTCGCACATTGTGGTAAGCCATATTATAAAAAACAGAAACTAATTCTGTGTGTGATAGTCCATCAATAATACACAGTTTTCATCAATATCTTGTTCATGTAATGGATTCATTAAATTGGTAACACTGCACATCAAACGTGTAGTCATTGGCAACAATATTCGCACCACGTCCCCTAACTCCATCCTGTATTAAATTTTAAAGTTAATGAAACACTTGTGCAGTGTGTCAAACGTTACAACAGGTACGAATAACGTAAAATTACGTTTGGTATGTTCTTGGTAAAACATGAATTTACCAGTGTTATAAAACCTCATGATTCCCATGTTGTTTAATTATTTTCGTTTTTCGTTTATTACCAATTCTGCCAATGAAGATAACTTATGTAAATAAAATAAATATCCTATTTTAATGGGTTAGATACAAGCAACTTTAGCAAATACCTGGTATCAAAAGTGTTTCAATAATCACAAATGCAAGCCATCCCCGTTTGACAGATATTAATGTTCCTTGGACTTTGTTCTGTGAAAACATACGATGTTTTGTCATGATAACAGTTTAGTTAACAGAATACGTAAACACTAAACAATAGAACCAAATTTGTAACAGTGTTCTGTTTTAATTACATCTATACATTTCTATTATTCAGGAATAGATACCAGGTTTTAAAATAACACTTATTGTAAATGCACGTAATAAGACATGATTTGATTATTACTGCTGATTCTGCTTTTTGGTTTTTGAATGTATACAGAATCATATAAAAGATGAAACACCAGAAACTTTGTTTCATTTCTATGTACCAGGGACAAATTTTTTTTTCAAATAAACGGATAAAACCAGGTTCTTTGTTACATTGTTTATAAATAACATTAATTTGTATTACTGACGTAAATGAACATATCGCTGTGCAAACGTTATGAGAAAGTTCTATTTTTGAAACGTTTATGCAGTATCAAGAGTTATCCCCACCTGTCTCAGCCAAGACGCCAATTTGACCTGTAAAGTTTTAAAAATCAAAAGTTGAGTAAAAGGAGGTAATTACAATTCGAAATAATAATTAAAACTTTTCTAAGGATTTTGAATACAGGTATCAGATATTAATTTTTGAAACTTTTCTACACCGCGCAAGTTAAGGTAGATTTTTCATTTTTCACATCCTAATATCACAGTAACGTAGGACGGATTTTCAAAACGTGTGTGCGGGGCAGGGGGCAGGGGCTTGTAGCCTGGGCTTATTTTTATGGGTGTATAAAATGTGTTGTGCGAAACCAGCAAGAACGCCAAGAATCTTTACCCAAAATGAAAACTGGCCTATATCGTTTGGACTTTTTTTTTAAGCAGATGTAATTAAAATTATAATGTATCAACATGAAACTGTTATTTCATCCTACCTGAACGTCCGTTTGCATCTGACCCAAGTTCCAAATTAGTTACGGTAATGTATGTTCCAGTAAGTAATAACATCGTGGCAGAGACGTAGTTTTCTGCTCGCTTTGTACGTAGACAATAACGTGACGTCATTTGATTATAATTCCATTTTGTAAATACACATTTGTTATAAATACTTGGATTGGTCCAAATGACATCATATGACTTAAAAAAA
>JAULBS010137093.1:0-12976 GCA_032355785.1 Symmetromphalus regularis | reverse complement strand
TATGTATGTATGTATGTATGTATGTATGTATGTATGTATGTATGTATGTATGTATGTATGTATGTATGTATGCATGTTATGTATGTATGTAATGTATGTATGTATATTTCCCACAAACAGGGGAGTCCATACCATTGCCTTCAGTCCACCAGCTGGAGTACAGCCAGAATGGAAAATAGTCTAATAAATGGAGAAAAAATAAGTCTTAGGTGTCATGTCATTTGACATTGAAATAATGTCATGGTTTAAACATAATCTTGGATTATACTCACAAATGTATGATAATAAGTCAATCTGAGATCAAGGAATCAACACAATTTAGACAAATTTCAACAAGTATTTTGAAAAGTGCTCACATCCATATTGGTTTGGGAATGTCCACCCTGGGCCCAACATCTTGAGTGGAGGGCACTGGATTCAAGGAGATAAGATAGGAATAAAGGAAGAAAGGGACATATTTCTCTTACTCCTGGCATAAAACAGGGTGCACGCTGTATTAAATAGAATAGTAAACGGACATTATCTGCATTACATAATCACCTCAAGACAAAATCCCTTCAGAACATAATCTCCTCACATGAAGAATATATATTTTGTTTTTTATTTGAAAAACAAATTAAAAACAAATATTTTAACATACAGTATAATTCAAAACTATTTTGTCTTACTTATAGATCTATGACAACTGCAATGTTTATGTGTAAAACATATTCCATGACCAACATCATCAGAAAACATTGAAGAATTGAAGAATTGAACTTGATAATGTTTGAGGTTCATAGAAGTATGAACTGCAAACCAGCTTTAAACACTGCATAGCGCATTAGCACGAAACAGTTCATATCAAAGTGCGTAAAGCTGTTTTGTGGTTCATACTTCCATGAACCTCAAACATTATCAAGTTCAATACTTATAATTCCAAATGTACATGTATAACTTTGTTATTAATATAAAGCTTTTTCAAATAAAAATTGAACTCTATTGTCCAGCTATTTACTATTTCATTAATGCAAAATTCATACACAGCTTTAGGAATCCCCATCCTTGAAGTTTGGCTTTTTTGGTTAAAAGCCAAATGAGAAAATCGGTTTCTTACATACAAAAATACTGATTCTTCACAATTATTGCATTAAATGTCAATATTAGCTAGGCACATCCATAATTTAACATAAACAAATGACGTTAATAGTTATTTAAGTGAATGTAAACGATAATATAAAAACATAAAATGATCTCTTTTGTCTAGTAAAATGTGCATGTGTTGAAGCAGTTGGTTTATGAATATTTAACTACAAATGTTTGACGGGCACCATTTTATGAAGGTGTTTTTCCCATTACGGTGTAGAAATTAGTTATCAAATTTTAAGTGTGTGAAAATTCCATGTGATGACAATTTTACATCGACAAAGTGTGTTCATTGTTACCAGAGATAGATGAAACTGGTATGTCGCATGTTTCTGTTGTATTCACTGTCTTTGTAATTGTGAAAGTAGCCAAATGTGTCGACAGTTACGATATGTGTGAGATTAAGCAGGACCCATCACGTATTTCATTATAGGAGAAAGAAATTTTTTTCTAAATTAAAATCTCCAAATAAATTGGTAGGCAGTCGATCATCGTTTGATGTTTAAAAATAGAATCTTGGGGGAATTCCTTGGTGATTCTTTTGTTGACATAATTAATAAAGTAGTTTTGGTTATAGTTCGAAATAGTGCAAAATGCAGGTACAGCCATCTATGAACGTTGTTTTTTTATCATTTGGACCAATCCAAGTATTTATAACAAATGTGTATTTACAAAATGGAATTATAACATATTGTACCTGTGGCCCCGGTGTGTTCATGTCACTTTTATTTCAAAGAATCTCCTTTATTTCATGATTTCTTTTATTTCCTCCTTTTTTCTTATTTTTTTTTTTGACCAATCTCCTTTTCTGGAAAAAAGATTGTCTGCATTTTTATTGGCTTATCTCCTCACAATTGAGTGTGTAATTGTATTCAAGTAACTTTTATACTTTCAGATTGAGCTCCTTCTGTAATAAAACACTGGTTTATAAGGGTGTATTGTCTATTTTCCCATTCATGTCTATAAGTGTATAGCTCTCCAAAACAGCTATTAAATATCTGACTTAAGTTATAGTATGTTATGTTATAATTTAATATATCTTGTTAAAATTGTACAGACTGTGCACAAATTTCTTCAGGGCAAACCTTGAAATGTTGGCTCTAAATGCTGTCAGAATGCATCTCAGGTCAATTTTTTTTAAAATTTTTTTAAAGACTGAAGGGGCAGACAACCCCTCTCATACTCAGCCACCCCACCCCACCCCACCCCCAGCTTCATCTATTTTATTTCAATGCTGTGTTTTTAAATCAAATAAATTTTGGTTAAATAAAATCTTAAAATTTTAATATTCTTCATGTCCTGAGGGGATTATGTCCTGAGGGGATTATGTCAAAGGAGATTATGTCCTGGATTCAATAGAACACAAAGATATATTTAAATAACCTGGCAGTTAATTAAAAAAAAAACATTAGCAGTGATGTAAACACAAACCATGCCCAGCTTTGGGTCACTTTACCCTATTAAAATTCATTTCAAATCAGCCAATTTATGTACTTAAATTACCATACAAAATCTCCTGTATCTATATTATAAAATCATTCGGGGTTAAATTTCACGCATTGAATCTGTTAGACAAATACTGGTTTTAACAGTTAATACACTGTACATTAAATTGAACAAAAAGATGTACTCAGGTTACAGGAACAATAAATCTCCAATATCTGAGCTACATGTAATTATAAAATCAATCATGTTGAGCAACTAACGGATTAAATCTACATTAGAATGATGGTGGTTTAAATGAGTCAACCACACACTAAACAGAACAAAAACAATGTACTCCAGTAACATGAGAAAATCTCCAATATCTTTTACGATCTAATTCCATTTGATTTCTCACATCAAGCACCGTCCTCAATGATATCTCCGTTTCCTAATGAAATTTGTACATAAAGATCCAGATCTCAAATAAAACATTCGACTGATTACAGATTGCATGCAGATTGAGAAAAAAAACCTTTATTGTGTTAGGACATTGGTTAATGAATCGTGAAACAAATAGAATGTGTACCCGATGAAAGAAGATGCCACTTGAAACAAATGCCAAGTCATAGGACAATCAATACCGAATGAATATTTAAATCTGTAATCTTTTCATAATTAAGCGACAAGTTAATCATTCACCAGCATCATGATTAATAGATTGTCAGCCAATCAGACTGAAGTGAATAGGATTGAACATACGGCAAAGAGACAGAGATCTCTTCAAATTCAGTACAAAATGTAAAATTACAAAGTGGTTACATTGCAATATAGGTCTATTACAGGGTTTTACAATTCTTTATTTTGATTTTTTGTTGTTGTTTAACAACACCACTAGAACACACAGATTTGTTATGCAATTATTGACTACTGTATGTCAAACATTTGATAATTTTTACACACAGTCATCAGAAGAAACCCACTACATTTTTCCATTAACAGCAAGGGATCTTTTATATACTCTTTCCCACTTACAATACAGCAGCAACAATAGCCTTTACCAGTTCTGATGCACTTTTTGGGATAGAAACAAAGCAATCAGAGAATTGATGATGTTTGATCCTACAACCAAGGTAGTTAGATCCTTAGTTTTGAAGGATCTGGTACCATAAAAGTAAAAATAAATGTTTACATACTTCTGTACTCCGAAGAAACACATCTAAAGTGCCTATCAGGGGTTTACTTGGCTTTTATAAAAGAGGTTTCCCTGGGACTCACCTGTTTCTTTTATGATGGTCCCAACCTAAAACCTAAGGGACCACAATTTAGTCAAGAGTTACAGAAAACAGGTTTTGCATTAAGAAAAAAATATTTATTCTGTCTTAATTTTTATCTGTTTTATATTGAATAAATGAATTCTTTTTTATGGCTCTAAAATGTTCCAGTACACTCTTCATCCCACTCCATATTGTTTATTCATGACTCTTTATTCATAACTGAGTCGATTATATAACCAAAACAGTTTTGATATTTTTATAGGAGTCTCTGATTTTGGGTGTCCAGTTGACATTTTATTGTGTCCTTTAAGCACGTTTTGCGAGTCCGGTAAATCCCTGGCCTATCATATACAGTGGGCAGTTAATATATAGGTGACTGTTAGCCCAGTTTCAACAGAATTTGTTTTTGGTAACATCTAACATTTTACATTTTCTGAGTAACATAACAGACAGTTCTTTACCTTTTTACTAAATAAAATATTAATTTATTTTTTATCCAAAAAATTATAAAACCACACAATGAAGAAAATAACTTTTTGAAACCATTAAATAAACTAAATCCATACCTGAGATGTTATCTGTATTTATGTTGCAAGCACCAGTCTAAATCCACCAATTGGCAATGCCAGTCTAGAGTGTACTGAAAGGATTCGATATATCCCTGACTCTAATGGTGAACACTGTAGTAAAATCAATGAACAACTTCTTGCCAATTTACGTTCTCGCCCTCACCTTCAGTGTTAACATCAGGACATGGTGCTTAGAGAAGACTTTTTACAAGACTAAAGTAAAGAACAAACCTTCTCAGGCAGTCATCTCTGCTGAGCTTCAACTTGTCTTAAGCACCTACCTGTCATTCACCAGTTAATAAACATGTAATAACTTGTATTGATCAACCACCTGCATAAAATATCTACCAGGACTATATCATGCCTAAAAAACACGGATGTGCAGTAAAAACTATTATGAGGTCATATAAGGTCACATGCAGTCTAAATTGTTCCCACAGCAGGAGATTCAGGGGCCTCTCCAAATTTTATTTTTTAGAAATAAATTTCAACCCTTTTTAGTACCGTCCACAGATTTGTTAAGAAGATCATTTCTAAACAAAACATCAACTTTTCGGGGGGAAGGAGGAAGATGTGAGGAAGTTGAAACTATCTACATGTACCTTACCTTCCAGCTCTATCTACCTTTTTAATCTTCCTAATCATTAGAACAAAACATTCTGTATAAAGCAACCACAAGTCTTAAGAGACCACTTTTGTTAGTCGCTGACTCTGGTCTGCTTAATACAATTCTCACTATAATTAAAGTGAATGTGATGCATTATAACCTTATTGTTGGCTGGCAGCATGAGTCATTCATCTTTGGCATATTCTAACCACAATGTTTAATTGGTACAATTACTTATGTAGGGTAATTGTACCTAATTAATTCAAGCATTATCAGAGTTAACATAAACTGTGACATTTATGCACATTCATTTAAATGGAAAGAGCTATTGTTATGAAATATTAATGGATTAATTGAGCCTCGGTGCGTACAGTGGGTTATTATATTGATGTTATTAAGTCGAGGTTTATGACCGATACACTGGAAACAATAAACTCAGTGAACACACTTGTAAAATGAACATAAGAAAATTAATTTACTTATTGACCCTAGCTAATCAAAGTTACGGACACAGCCGTTTCTGTTTTTAATGCCATCCGTGAATATCAACATATATTTTTGATATTGATATAAATAGCTCTTTTATAGTAAATATGAACAGTATTTTTAATTTAAATTTAACAGCTTTAACTATAAATTAAAATAGTTCTTTTACTATAAATACCAAAAATTGGTGACTACCAAATTAATATAAAGAGTTTTACTATATAATATTATATAAATTTGTACTACAAATATCAAAGAGTTTGACTATAAATATAAACAATTTTACTATAAATGCCAAGTTTTGTTATATCAACAGTTTTGCTATAAATATACACATTTTTATTATAAGTATAAACAGTTCTACTATAAATATCAGTTTTTCCTATAAACATAATATTATACTTGTAATCTACATCTATCAAAACAAGTCTTTTTAAAAAATTAAATAAAAGACATTAAAAGTTACTTTTTTAATCTTCTTTCAGATGGAAAGCCACAGATGCAACAAAAACTCAAATTTCATTGATCTACATTGTACTTACAATTTGTCTGAAATGGAAAAATGGACTTTGTGTAAATATAAGAACATAACACAGAACTTCCACCATCAGAAAAACAACACCTATATTGTTTATCTAGCTTACAAATCATGTACATCTTTTGTTTGGACAAGATACAAATAAATCACTTCAATATATATTCAATATAAATCAATGCCATGTTCTAGCTCTGGCACAATAAGTAAAAAAAACCTAAAAAAAAACCCAGATTGTTTAACAACAACCAAGACATTCAGTGGCTATTAGATATCAAACATACTGTGCTTGCAACTCATGTCCTTAGAGGAAACTGCTATTGCCACATAGGTTATTCTTTCTGATTATTATAAAATAATCTTTTATATGCACTTTCCCATAGACAGAACAGCACATACCACAGCCTTTGTTAAACCAGTTCTGAAGTACTGGCTTGAATGAGAAATAGCTCAAATGGGTCTTCTGAATGAATCAAACTGATGACCTCTATCTCTTGAGGAACGTCCCACTCATGGGGTCAAAACAATACCATTCACATATATTGACATTGCATATAGAAATAACTGAAAGACCAAATATCACAGAATAAGACATTATTCAGAAATTCTAAAGAGAACTTCATAATTATTTTACAGTTTCCAACTTGCTGGGTGACAATGAATAAAAGAGAAACCAGTAAATTAGTTACATTCTTATCTAATTTGGACTACTTTCTTGCAATGCTCAGTAATATGATCAAATCCAACTGCCGGAATATTAATGCATTCCTTGTCAATCAGTATTTATGATATCTCTGCTAACCACTACAATTTTCCAATAGATGCCTCAAATATCTAAGCTGAACACACTGTTTTCCTTCTACACAGTTTGTTTATGGGTGATGAACATGATTCTAAATCCATGTGTTGGCCTCAGTGTATAGCCATAAATCAATGTGTTAGTGTGGTTCTATCAATGTGATGGTTTGAACATCATGATTATATTACAAATGTATATGTTATTGTGGATATCAATCAATGTGCTGCTTTGGACATTAAGGTTATATAACAAATCAGTGTTATATGGTTCTAAATAAGTGTGATGGTTTGGACATGATAATTATATAACAAATCAGTGTGCTAGTGTGGGTCTAAATCAGTATGATGGTTTTGACATTGTGATTATCTCACACATCAGTGTGTCAATGTTTGAACATTGTGATTATATTATATGTGGTTTTAAATCAGTATTATGATTTGGACATAGCGATTATATAATAAATCAATGTGTTGTTTTAAAACAGTGTGATGGTTTGGACATTGTAATTATATTAGTTGTGGAATAATTATATATATTAGTTGTTTATTAATTACTTGATACTGAAGCAGCAAGAACAATCATCTGTATGTGACAGCCTGTTGTATGTAATTTAATTTTTGATACATTGTGTTGCTATACAGCTGTGGTCATTATGTAGATCAGCAATCAATGTCCTGGTCTGTATATCATTACAAACACAGTTGGTTTTGACATCATTATAATTAAGGTACTGGTTTGGACATCATTATAATTAATGTACTGGTTTGGACATCATTATAATTAATGCACTGGTTTGGACATCATTATAATTAATGTGTTGGTTTGGACATCATTATAATTAATGAACTGGTTTGGACATCATTATAATTAATGTACTGGTTTGGACATCATTATAATTAATGTACTGGTTTGGACATCATTATAACTAATGCGATGGTTTGGACTTCATTATAATTAATGTGTTAGTTTGAACTTCATTATAATTAAAGTACTGGTTTGGACATCATTATAATTAATGTACTGGTTTGGACATCATTATAATTAATGTGTTGGTTTGAACTTCATTATAATTAATATGTTGGTTTGGACATCATTATAAGTAATGCATTGGTTTGGACATCATTATAATTAATGGAATGGTTTGGACATCATTATAATTAATGTGTTGGTTTGGACATCATTACAAGCAATAAGCTGTTTTAGACATCTTCATAATTAATTGGATAATTACTTTTAATAAAGAAAATAGTAAAACTGATTCCATTTCCTGACATCAGATGGATGTGGTATTCTTGATTTGCTTTAAGGCAATATTTACAAAATTAAGTAGGACTTCAAGGACAGAATATTTGACAAATTTGTTTAACATGCAATTTTCTAAAACTAAGTTTATATTTTCTTTATTCTATCCTATAAATATCATTGCTTTTAATGTGTTGTTTTAAAATTCCAATTCTACTAAAAACATGTCAGTTAATCTGTAATCCATTTTTTAAAATATATGTTGCCTAATATGGCTGGACTAATAAATATTTGCTTCTGTCAGCTTTGTATTAATAATGTCTGGATGGTATTTAAACTAACAACAAGGCTGTAGGAATGGGTGGGAGGCAGAGGGGACAGGTGCCCCCCACTTGTGAGCCTTTTTTAACACATTAATGTTTGCCTCTGTAAACAAAATCTGATATAGAGTTTGTACCCAATCTGTCAGTGCCCTCCCTCCACTCCACTCCCAAAGTCATACCTACGGGCCTGAACAATGGCATAAATTTCAGCTGAAATGATTTGTGATTTTTCTTACAACCTGACACAAACATTACAATATTTAATGATATGAATGGGGATATGTCACCGTGAGATTAAGTGGCAAATTATGTGGCAGCAGCATATTGACTTGTAATTAGTTTCACAATAGTGTGTATCAGCTGTTACAACACGTACATGTGTTATATCTAGATGTATATAAACAACTTGGTAAATACAGCATCATCAAATACAACTGACAATGTTCAATCCAACTAGAATGTGGGGTAGTATAAATGTGAGCAAATACTCAGATTACAATTAAGGACATGTTATTTCCAATGTTGAGTAATAGCAATCAAGTGAAGCAGTCGGTCATTGGATCAGTCCTTCTCATTAGACCCATTTACAGTTTGGGATATTTTCTGTTCCAACCAGTGGTCCACAAATGATTCATCAAAGGCCATGGTATGTGCTGTCCTGTCTATGAAAGATCCCTTGCTGCTTATCAGAAAGTGTAGCCTATGTAGCAGTAGAGGGTTTCCTCTAAAGAAATATGTCAGAATGACCATGTTTTATGCCCAATAACCAGTAATAAGATAAAAATCAAAGTGTTTCAGAGGTGTCATTAAATAAAATTAACTTAACCTTTTTTTTTAAACGGCATCAAAATAAATACAATGTCCGGTAAACCATCTAAAGAGCACTGCAAAACAGGGACCTGAAAACCTTTAAGTTATTGTGTGTAAACTGCAATAATGTTTATTATTAAATGTCATATCAAACACATGCTGGGTAGCAGTGCTCCTTTCACCTTTGCTTATTTGTTTTGTTTGGTTTAACATCACCACTAAAGCACACTGATCTATTAATCATTGGTTATTGGATATCAGATGAGAGAGTCAGGCACTGATCACTTGATCTTGCTTAACCATCAAGATTAAATCACAAGGTTTATCTGGTTAATGGCATCTTTATGTTGACATTACCAGACATCAGCATATCAAGACATAATTATTAGTGGAACTGAAATTATGACACATAGTCAAATGATCCAATCTCTGATCTTCAGCTTGAGAGTCTGATGTCCTACAAGTGGACCACAGAAGCTTTGCTTATTTGTATTATTCTCATACACTGACAGATAAATAAAAGAGATAAATAGTTAAGAAGACTGTCAGACTCATGCTATAAAATATAATTATATCATATATAAAATGATTTTAGCAAGAACAAGACTTGATCTCTGACTAGCATTAAAATTGTGCTTCAGCTTGTTAGAAATGGACTTGAATACAAAAACTTAATGGTGCAAAAGTTGATGCTACCACTACTGGTAAATTAAAGCATGTTTCACTAATGTCATAGTATGTAACCAACATAATTATGGGCTATAAGAAAAACTACCTTACTTAAAATAAAACTGTGATGGTCTAAGAAGAAATAACTAAAACCACAAAATGAATAAAGATTCATTCAAATCTACAGCACAAACTCACACCCACAGTGTTTGTCGTAACACATTTAACTATATAAACAGGACAGAAAGAAGTCAGTATAATGAAGCTACAGAAATTCTCTCCAGCCTTCCAATTAGCAGAGTTCACCCAGTGACAAACTGCCCTAATGTTCCAGTGTGTGTGTGCAAGGGATTCTTGGCATTTGGGCCTGTATGATCACAATGAACTATGCATGACCATGCTGTTAGTGGCTCCAAGGGATGTCTGTGTACTGTGCAGAATCTAAGACTTGATGTCCTAACATCAGCAGCAATTTGCACATTAAATTTACATACAGAATTTACATATAGAATGAACATATGGAATCTATACATGGAATGGAGTTTACATATAGCATCTACATACAGAATTTACATATGGAATGGAATTTACATATAGAATTTACATAGGCCTATGGAATCTATATATAGAATTTAAGTACTGAATTTATATATGGAATCTATATAGAATTTACGTATGAAATTTACATATGGAACTTATATACAGAATTTACATAATTTTTATGGAATTTAAATTTGGAATTTATGTATGGAATTTACATATACAATTTCTATATGGAATTTCTATATGGAGGACATGCAACTAGCTAAAGGCCTCTTGATAACTGGAAATGTTCATTTCATTAATATCTAGTTCCACATGCCTGATTTTAATTAACCCAATTTTCTTTCACACTAAATTATGCAAATTTTCAGTTCTGACAGACCTGAACTAAAACATTTTTTAAATGCTTTCTAGCAACCAGGCTGCTGTTTCCAGTTTGTCATTGATCTATTGTTGGGTCATGAAATGTAATGATGTAAATACTAAACCTTAAGCAAACCTATCCATTATTCAAATGATTGGTCCACCAACCTGAAGGCACATTTTTTTTTATTTGAAATAAAGACCCTCCAGCAAAATGTTTTATTGATATATGTAAGAATAAAAAAGATAATTAAGAGAAAACATTCCATGGCCTGCATAGAGGTGAGTATTGGGTTATTTAAAAAAAAAAAAATTGCCATGGGTAATCATTAGACAGCATGTTGTTCGAGTTCTTTCATAACATAATTACATCAACACCCAGGTGTCAGGTCTGTCTGATGCTAAGATTCATTGACCCACTTATCTTGTTTTGTTGTTAAGTAATTCTATCGACTGTGCAAACACCTCCAAACTTTTCAGAATCATACCATTTTCATTTGTGCATTCAATAAAATGAAATATTGTAACAAATACCTACAATATATTATAAAGTATCAGCAAATTCCATTAATATTCTACGACCTCCTTGTCACAACTTCTGCTATATTCTGTATGCATGTTATACATCAGTATGATAAATCAGCTGACCCTGTGTGGATGAAGAGAGAAAGCAGCCCAATATATCATTTCATTCAAACACTATTCATGGTCTTTAGAGGAAACCCACTACTGTCCATAAACCACTCTTTCTAAATAATAGCAAATGATCTTTTATAAGCATTTTCCCCACAGACAGTCTTTGTTGCTAGAATGAGATATAACCAAATGTCAACTGAAAGGGATCGATCCGACTAGCTATCGCTCCTCATGCAGACTCCCTACCTCTGAACTATATCCTGCTCAATAGGTATGGTGTAGTCTGGTGTGATGGTGAATAGGTGAAGATGGGGGGCTGGGGGGGTATCATCACAGCAAATGTTTCTGTTTCATTTAACAACACCATTTGAGCACATTGATTTATATATTTTTAATAATTGTTTATTTTATGTTCCAGTCCCTTGTTTACACCAATCAACCTATGTTAAGGGATAAGATATGGGTTGTTACAAAGGAAAGTGAATATAAATTATATGTAACAAAAGAGGAAGAAAAACATTGTTTTATCTTAATTATAAAACTACATCATAAACTTTAAAAAGCAATCAGTAATACATCAAAAATATAAGGAACTGGAATTAGTTTATTTTAAAAAGAAATAAAAAGAAATTATTCATACATCCCAACATATCTACATATACATGCACGCATAAACACATACACGGATCCACATAAAGACACATGCATACTCTCTCTCTCTCTCTCTCTCTCTCTCTCTCTCTCTCTCTCTCTCTCTCTCTCACACACACACACACACACACATACACTCACATACACATACACACACTCACACACATACAAACACACACACACTATCTCTCACACACACTCACATACACACTCACACCACACACACATTCACACACATACTATCTCACACAAACATACACACTATCTCACACACATACTCACACACACATATATACAACACACACAAGAATACACACAAACTCACACCACACACACTCTCACATACACACACAAACACACACGCGCACACACACACACACGCACACACATACAACACACACGCACACAAACACACACGCAAACAAGAAGGAAAAAGTCTAGCAAGCTAGCTCTTTAATCTTGAACGTAAGACTGCCATTGTCACACACTGATAAGATGAAATTTTTATGTCATATTAAATTTCTGACAAAAGTGATGATTTGTATTTTTTTATAGGAAAAATTAATTGAAATACTTTAAAAACAATCTTTATAATTTTGTTTAAATTATTTTTAAAAAATAGTTTTTTGTTGTAATTTTGATACCATTATGTATTTTGTCTGCTATAATGTACTTTGAACGAGGATTTATGACAGAAAGGCAGAATTCATTTCAATATGGTTAACTGTTATTATCTACGCGCCTCTGTGGTCCAATAGACTCTCAAACTAATGAAAGTGGTTCAAAACCCGTTGGGGGATGCTCGCACTTGACCAAATAACCAAACATTTGACATCCAATAAATAAATGTGCTTTAGTGGTCGTTAAAAAAAAGAAAAAAAGAAGGTTATAACATGTATACCTTTACATTGTCAGTTTG
>JAULBS010137082.1:0-12976 GCA_032355785.1 Symmetromphalus regularis | reverse complement strand
TGTACTCATTTTATGACAAATAGGGAACAAATTAGTATTAATTTGCATTTCATACACCTTAAACATGGATAAAAAAAAAAATAAAAAAAAATATTATGTTGCCTTTTAAAAAATACCTGGATGTTGCTATTATAGGTTCACGCAAACTAAAGTAATCGACAAAAATCCATGTTCCAAGTAGCGTAAACAGACTATAAACAACTGTAACGGGATCTCACTATTTGAGACATTTTATTTATACCAAACATTTACATTAGTGTAAACTGCATAATTTTTACAGTATCAAAACTTAAGTCATAAGTTGTCAGTATACAGTATAGGACCATTTGGAGATTTCTGGAAAGTCAAGAAAGTTAAAAAATTGTCGATTGAAACTGAAAGTAACCTGTTTAGTTGTAAGAACACTGAAAAAAACTCTATAAAACCAGACTGGCATAAATTCAGGGTTGTTTAACATTATAATAATATAAATATAAAATTACATTATTTGTGACAGATGTTTCTTTACGTCCTCATGTACAAATTTGTAAGTCACAAGATTTAAAACTTTCAAAACCGAACGCTGAACATCGAAGCGGTAAATCGTCACTTCCTGTTTTTCATTGGTGGGAGGTGGAGGGGGGAAAGAGAAGTAGTGGCTATTCACACGAAAGCCGGAAGTTACGAGACAAAAATTACCTTAGCAGAATGGAAAACTAATGATTTAATACAGTCAAATCCACTTAACTGCATTCCTGATAATAGCATATTCCTGTTATTAGCATAATATTCTGCTACACAGAACCATTTGCATATGCTTTCCTGGTATTGTTTGGTTAATTGCAAACGAAAATGTAGAAAACTTTTTTTTTCTTCCATGGTACCAAAAACTATGGTGGATCTTAACATTTTTATCAAATAATCACAAAATAATTGC
This sequence comes from Symmetromphalus regularis, assembly GCA_032355785.1. Lineage (NCBI taxonomy): Eukaryota > Metazoa > Mollusca > Gastropoda > Neomphalida > Neomphalidae > Symmetromphalus > Symmetromphalus regularis. Next base: position 12,060 of record JAULBS010137082.1, on the reverse strand, counting down.
AAAGAAAGTGTAACCATGTACTATTTTTGCATTCAGGTTACGTGGTCAAAGTTTGAATATATCTAATTTTAGTGATCACTGTTTGATAAATTTACTTTGATTATATACCAGATAGTACAAGAATAATTTAATTTTAACGTTTTTAATATTTACCAGTATGAAATCTAATTTGTGTGTATAGTATAATGTTGTTGTTGCAGTGTTTGTTTTTTTAATAAAAAAGAAGAAACAAAATGTCAACCAACGTGGTCTAATATGTAAAATTTATATTTTTGTTTTTGTTTCCTCTGATCAAACCAAATGTGAGTTTACTGAAAATTATCACATGGATATATCAAAAATATTTATTTCACCTAATATACTAGTGGCGTACATGCACTGTGATCATATATCATTATCTGTATCTGCTCCAACCTAGAGTGATCTACAAGGCTCAATGGGTAGGTGTATACCACTTGCAGACCAGTGGTCCTCAGCTGGTTTATCAAAGTAGTGCTTTCCTGTTTGTGGGAAAACATATAAAAGATCCCTTGTTGCTAGTTGGAAAGAGTAGCCCATGTGGAAATACCGGGTTTCTTCAATCACAAGTCACAAAACACCATATATCTGACACCTAATAGCCAATGAATAAACAGTGCTGGGGTGTCATTAAACGTCCAATCCTTTACTTTTCCACAAGACTTAATGGGTAGGCGTATGCCACTTGCACCGACCAGTGGTCCACAACTGGTTTTCAAAAGGCTGTATGTCCTCTCCTATCAGTGGGAATGTGCATGTAAGATCCTCTTACCACTAACTGGAAAAAGTAGCTTATATGGTCTCAGGTTGCCTCAGACCATGAATCAGAAAACATGTATGTATCAGACCTCTCAAGTCTCACGGTTTTCAGCAAAATCTCACGGTAAGTCGGGAAAATCTCAGTTTTTCTTTTGCGATAAAAAATCCATTGTAAAAACAATTTCTGTTCTTGCTCAGTCGAATTATCGGCCAATCCAGCCATAAATAACAATGTGAGAGGACTGGACACAACATTCCATATTTAGAAGATGTGCCAAATAAGGTTATCGCTACATGTCAAATTGCTTTAAAGCTGTAATAAAGAACATTAAATGTTGTGTTATTAAACTCGTTCTGTACTTTTATTGCTTTCAACACAAAAGAACGACCACTTTATTTTGCTTAGCACTTGATTTAATAGGTAAATCTAAATGTTTTTACTGTAATCTCCAGGTTTTTGGGCTTCAGTGTTCAGGTTTCCAGTGCCTCGAGGTCTGCATTACTTTCCTTTTAGATTTCTTATAGTCCGTTTACATGTTACCTGCTAGGGCCACCAGCACGGACAAATAAAAGTGTGAATCTAGTTTAAAAACAAACTTTCTTGATTGTAAATTAGGCTATGCTAGATTGTTAACTCTACACATACTTTCATACAGTCTATGACAAAAGCTGTTTTAGATCTCAACCAACCATCAATTTATATTGCAAAGATTTTTTTTTTTTTTTAGGGAATGTAGTTTTCACATCAATTTTTTTTATTTATTATTATTATTTTATCACCTGGATGACAAAGATGTTCAGGGTTCATACTTTGAAATTTGTTGAGGGGCACAGGCATTATAGTCTTCAGTGGCCATAGAATCATGAGAATACAGTAAGAGTACAACAGGGAATGCAAGTTCTTTATGGGGTCTGTTATGAAATTCAACCTACGATATAATGAAATGGCCTATTGAATACCCTTTATAAAAAAATTTGAAAGCTTTTAAAAGCCTTGGTAAGCATGTGTTTTTGCCAGTGAATATTTTTCATGAAAATCATTGAAGTTTATTTTTTCCAGTAAATTAATGCAATAACAACAACAGCAGTTCCAAAATCATATTTATTAATTACCATATCGTGCATAAAATTAATATATTTCTTATCTGGTATTTAAAATTTTAAATATCACACAATATGTATCTGATTTGTTGTCAAGCATAGTAAATAGTTTAAACACTAATGAATGGTTCTGATAAAAGTATCATATACAAAAAGAATACAGGTTATTACTGATGTAATAGATATAACATCTAGATAAATTAGGCAATAAAAAGACATGACTGATTCTAATTAATTTTACTGTAACTTTTACAATTATCTATTTGTTATATTAAAAAGCATCAAAAGTATGGCATTTAATATACTTTTTGGTTTAAAAAACTAATTAAATAAATTTTTTGGCCAGTGCAAGTAGACTATTAAATTCAAGTTACTATAAAATATATTTCCTATATTCATTTTTAAAACAATAATAAAAAATGTATATTTAATTTTAACGTATGATCATACGAAAAATAATCTCTCAAAATTGCTGACACAATATATTTTTTTTTACTAACTTTGAGATTCATCTGATGTCTAGAAATTATATGAAATCTGTGATTTTCCATATGTTAAAATAGCTTTTTATTGTAATATTACTATAAAAATCTGTAATTCAAAAGAAATAAAGTGCAGCCAAATGGAAAAGAATGCACTTTTTATAATTTTTCCACTAGTGCTCACATGCACAGAGACATAATAGTTCACTTAACCGAGTTATTTCCTATCCAATGAATATATAGGAGTTATCCAAGTATTTATCCAAACTCCACACATGCAGTTATCCAAGTATAAATCTATCCATTCTCAAAACACATGGAGCCTGTTCTATTTTTTACAAAAAGCACTTATAAAATTGCATATTTAAATAAGGAAAAATGGTTAAAATGAAGAACATCTATTATCAAATAAATTATTATCTATGATTTCAACGATACAACCTACCTATTTACATAATTTATATAATTAGTAATACACCCAGTAATGTTTAATACTCTTTCCCTGTCTCTCACCCATTCACACAAATTAACAATATGCCTATAAACAATGTGTCATCACTATAAACACTGCACCAACTTCAAAATATTATATCACACTTCCTCATTAGATTTATATCCAAAATTAGATTTGTTGTCCTATTACAGTGTCAGTTATATTCTTACAGAATACATGTACATCCGTGTATGATTTATAAAGCTTAAAAATTCATTTGTTGATCAAATCAGTAGCCAAGTGGTCTGGGTGCTGTGCTATGGTCCCAAAGATACAGAATTCAAATCCATGGCATTACACTGTATGTAGTGATTAATGAAAATAAATAAATATAAATATCTGGATTTGTTGTCCTATTAACGTGTTAGTTTTATTCGTACAGAATACATGTACATCCATGTGTGATTTTGTGGCAATGCGATATGTATGTGTGTGTTTTATCTGTTTTTATTAAAATTGACTTTAGGCAAGTCTAAGATGCACATGCATGAGCATTAATCACCCGCTAGCATCCATGCTTTTAAAAAAATTCTTTTGACCGTGAATTTAGACAATCTTTGCACAGACAGCTTATTGACAAGGTGTGTTTCTTAGTGGTCTCTCTTGAAGATTTTAAAGATTGATGAGTTAAAGTTGTCTTGACCGTGAACCCGGTCCCATATCCCATATATGTGGGTTATAACATTAATAATACTCACGTAATAAAGTTGTTATCCTAAATCCTTGCAGTTGGTTTTTATTTGATAACACCATAAACCATGCTGCTACAATTTATAAAGCTTAACTAAATTAATTTGTTGATAGAATGAGTAGCCAAGTGGTCAAGGTGCTGTTCTATAGTCCCAAAGACACATAATTGAAATCCATGGCATTACACTGTATGTAGTGATTAATGGAAATAAATATAAATATTACACAGTACTTTTACTGGGATTTTTCACCTCAAAATTGGGAAGAGAAAAACAACTTAGCATTTATTAGTTTGTGGAATGGTGACAAAATTAGAATTCTAAAAACAAAAACTGAATATTGGTTATAATTTTTATGGTGTCATCCTGTAGCATTAAAATGAATTTCACAAGTTTATTTCACTTAGTATTTAATGTTCATGAAATAAAATAAAATATGTATGATGACCAAAAATATCATTTCTCATGACGCTTATCAGGACAAGACAATAAAACATGAAGTAACCATTGTGACACCAAACGAAGTCATATTCAAAAATTCAGGAAGTCCGTTTTTACTAAAGCAATAACATCATAAATGATCAGTGTTTGCTTGGACACAATTTCAAACAAAAATCATGTGATATTTTAATTTAATTAATGGAGGAATTCAGTATCCATTTTTTGTGTTTGCATTTATTGTAGAATTTTTTTTTTTTTCATTTCGGAAATAATTTACAAAGAATGTATCAGATGCAAGACTTTGGTGCTGTCAGAAGTTGTTTGTGCTGTTTTTAGTAGTTTTTAATAAAATATGAGTGATTATCATGCACTGCTTTTTTAAATATTTGTTTGTTTTGTTTAAATGTCCATCACATACACTATAGTTAGTAATAAATACGTCTTATTATTAATGCAAATAACATGAATGTGCATTTTTCACATTAATATGATCGCATTGATTTCAAGATCTACAGTATTTCTTTTGCAGTTTACACAAATTGATGAAAATGGACAGTGCATTTTGGAAATCTGACTTTTCAGTTCTTGCTCATTCATTTCTTGTCCTGTAGTTCATCTATTCTCTAAAGAAACATTAACTTTTTCTTCCTAATCATAAAAAAATGTACACCTTATTCGACATCACAATGCACTACGAATTTATTCTCTATACAAATACACAAGTCTTCCAACAGTCATAAAACAAATTTACACTGTTAAACATCACAGTGCTTTATCAGTTCATTCTCTATACAAACACAGACTTTTCACACAAAAGTCACAAAACAAATTTACACTGTGTTAGACATACAGCACACTATCAATTCATTCTCTATACAAACACACACTTTTTTCCCAATAGTCACAAAACAAATTTACACTGTGTTGAACATCACAGTGTTTTATCAGTTCATTCTCTATACAAACACAAACTTTTCACTCAATAGTCACAAAACAAATTTACACCGTGTTGAACATCACAGGCACTATCAATCCATTGGTATACTGTCCGGAAGTAAATTTGATGTAGTACTCTTGGTGGTTTTTATTTTTGTTATTGCCGTCTTCAAGTCAGACATTCTTATTCCTCGTAGTTCATCATTCATACTGTCGCTGTAAAAAATAAATAAATTACAATACATTTATATAATAAATGGTAATGAGTCTGATATTCTATTTATTAACCCTGACCATTTTAATCGTTCTATTCTTTAAACTTTGTAACTGTGTAACAGTTTAGAGAAATGCTATCCTATTTTATTATTTTTTTAACACCACTACAGTACATTGATTTATTAACCATTCGCTATTGGATGTCAAACATTGGTCATTTTGACACATATTAGGTGTGAGCCAGCCTTCTATGGGTTTTGAACCATTGTCTTCTGCTTGAGAGTCCAATGTTCAACGACTGGACCACAGAGGCTCACTATCTATTAGCAGCAAGTTCATCTTTTACATTTACCTCCTCACAAACTATCACCTTTTGCATCAACTTAGAACCACTGGCTGGAACAAGAAATGGCCGAAAAGGTCCAGAAAGATTGATTTGACACCTCATCTCATCTCAGACACACTAAGGATGATTGATTCCATGACATATCACACCTCATCCAGGAACTCACTGAGCCACAGCCCACTTGACCCAATAAAACAAAATCAATGTTTTAAATATTTCTATTTGTAAAGTGTGGAATATATGGTATTATAGACCAGCTGGAAGGTTCTGGGATCAAATCTCAGTCAAGGCATGTGATTTTTAATCTTGATACTGGATCCAACCCAGAGTGTGTGTTCCACAAATCTTCAAGGATTGGTGTATGCCACTAGCACCAACCAGTGATCAACAATTAGTTTATCAAAGGCCATGGTTTGTATCTCTCCTGTCTGTGGGAAAGCATATACAAAAGATCCCTTGCTAACTGGAAAGAATAGTCTTCATGGCGGTAGCAGGTTTCTTCTGAAGACCATTTGCAAAACATCATATGTTTAACACCTAAAAGCTACTTAATAAACAATGTGCTAGGGTGTCATTAAATAACCAGTCCTTTCCTTCATATTACAGACCATACTCTTGTTGAGTGTCCACCTATGAACTAGTCGATCGTCGGATCGATTCTTCTCAGTGGAGGCATTTGCAGTTGGCGCTATTTTCTGTTCAACCCTGTGATCCACAACTGGTTCATCAAAGGCCATGGTATGTGCTGTCATGTCGGACAGTGCATATAAATCACCAATTGCTGCTTATTGGAAAGAGTAGTCTATGTGGCGGCAGCAGGTTTCCTCTAAATAAATATGTCAATATGATCATATGATTGACATCCAATAGCCGATGACAAGATAAAAATCAATGTGCTCTAGAGGTGTCATTAAATAAAACAAACATTACTTTTACTTGTTGAGAGAAAAATTGTCTGTGAAATGCAGTGTACAATACCTGATACTGTCAGAACCTGTCCTGTGTATCTGAATGTATTCGTGTACGGTGCTAACAGCTGCCGCACGACACACCTCCCGTATGTCACTACCAGAGAAACCATCTGTTAACTCTCCCAGCTGATCATAAACTAAGTTCTCAGTCTGGAAAATAACATCAAGATATCATTGCACATTTGTGATACTTTAATAGTCAAGGTTACCAGCACCATGAAAATTAACCAATAACTCATTTTGATACAAAATGGCAAAAGTATTTTATGTATCAACATTTGTTTAAATTGGCATTTTTAAATACTTTTTCAAGACAGTACTAAAATGATGGTGAAACTAGGATAACAATTTTATGTATACTGTTGCCATCTCCCATTCTGGTTAGGTTGTTAAAAAAAGCAAAATCTAACCAATGAGATAACTAGACCATATGTAAGTAAATCATACTGAATTAGTTAAAAAAAATTGTAATATATTTTTGACACCTCTTTCATTATAATGTTTGTTTGCTTTAATGAAAAGAACAAAAATTAAGTCTCTCATCACTTTGGTTATTATTAATATAGTTTTTTTTATACTTTCAGCAATCTTGATTTAATTGGAGTGGGATGGCATTGTTGAAAATGCATACCTTTTCATCTCTAAGAATCATTCTGAAAATCTCTGATCTTTGTTCTTTTCCCTGAAACACACAAAGATATTAAATACAGACATCTAAATAATAAATAACATAAGCAGGTGTCTTTTTTAACTTATCTCATTATTCTTAAATGTTCACTTTTAATTTTTTTATATTAACCCAATTTTTAAAGGCACTTACTATAGTTACATCATATTCAAATATCAGAATATTGACTATTTCAGCCTTTCTGATGATAAAACGTATACCATCTTGCCTGCCGTACCTATGTTGACTCATTTCATATCAAATCAATGAATCCACACAGTCTTGATTTTGGTCATACTTATCTCAAGAAAGCAGGATAATCAATCCTCTCTTTCTGGAAACAGAAGGAGAGCAATCCATTGCTCACATGAATATAATTCAAGGTGAATAAATAAGGAGAGCAGATTTGCTGTTTTTCATATTTTGCAGGACATAACAAAATGATGAAAGGCGAGCACAGCAACACTTGTCACTTTCCAGATTCACGTGATGTTTGGCATGTGTAACAAATCACTCTCCTATAATGGAGAGGATCATTTCCCATTACAGCTAGTGCTCCACAACTGGTATAACAGAGGTTGTGGTAAGCGTCCATCTGTGGTGAAGTGTATATGAAAAAACTTATTCTTAATTGTAATATGTATCCTATGCAGCAGTAGCTGGCTTCCTCTGAAGACCATGAGTCAGAAATATCTCGAGTTTAACACCTAAGAGTTGCTGATTAACAAATAGTTCTTTGTTTTCTTTACTTATCTCAAAACTGGGTTCAAGTATGAAAGCAAAGAATCTATAACGGTTTAAGACAATTCCCAATATTAGCAGCAAGCTCAGTTTTAGATTTTATAGTTTCAAACTTGACATATACATGACCAAAATGTGAATGTAGAATAATTAACCATTTTAATAACAGTGCCTAATTTTAGAGATAAAATTTAGAGAATCATAAGAACACTGCACATATATAGGGTCACACACCAATCCAGCGTGAATTACAGTAAGTCATAGTGGTTCCAACCACTAGCTGATCTGACATGGAATATTCCTGTAGACACACCTAATGTGTTTCTATTCATTGTGGAAAATGCTGAACCACTAGCTGATCTGACATGGAATATTCCTGTAGACACATCTAATGTGTTTCTATTCATTGTGGAAAATGCTGAAACAGCATCTGGGACAAAACATCAAAGATAAGTGCCTTTACATTAAAGCTACTGCTTTAATGTGTTGAATTTCTCAAAAGCACTAACTCTGTCGTAAGACTGGATACATTAAGAAAGTAACGAGCAGCCTTTGATATACTAGTAATGCAATTCCAGTGCTTGTATTAAGAGACTTTTGAATAGGCAAGCCAAATATGAAATAAAAATTAAGAAATAAAGTGAAAAATAATAAAGATACGAACGGGATATCCAACACGAAACTGACTGGGCATTCTACGAAGTATTGCTGCATCAACATCTGGCCTACGATTTGTTGCTCCCATCACCATTACATTACAGTTCTTGTCTGTGATGAGGCCATCCCAGAAACTCATGAACTGTGTCTTTATCATTGCAGTCGCCTCGTGATCAGTGGACGAGCGTGATCGCAGGAATGAATCTGAACATAATATAACAAATACATGTAGATTAATTAACCATTTCAATAAAAGTGCACAATTTTAGAGATATAAATTAAGAATCATAACGTCACCCTCATAACATAAGTGCCTAAGTTATTTTTTTGACGTTTTAAAATTTTCAGCCCGACTCACTTCTTAGAAGAGTTGCCGTAATCTGTGAAGTCATTGTGCATTTCCTAACCCACTTGTGCTTGTATGAGGTTAATAAATGGTCATTGATGTGCAATTACAGCAATTATTTGGCTTTTTCTCAAAACAACAAAGCATTACATAGGCACTTAGGTTATGAGAATGATGTTAAGAACACTGTTTGCACATCTAGAGTAAAGTAAAGTTTGTTTTATTTAACGACGCCTCTAGAGCACATCAATTTTTATTTCACCATCGGCCATTGGACGTGAATCATATGGTCATTCTGACATATGTTTTAGAGGAAAACCGTTGTCTCCACATAGGCTACTCTTTCTGATAAGTAGCAATGGCTCTTTTATATGCACCGTCCCACAGACAGGACTGCACATACCACAGCCTTTAATGAACAAGTTGTGGACCACTGGTTGGAATGGAAAATAAACCAAACTGTAGATGGGTCCACTGAGAAGGATCGATCCGACGACCGATCGGTTCACGGGCGGACACTCTACCATTTGAGCTACATCCTGTTCGCACATCTAAAGAGTCACACCAATCCAAGGAGACTTACAGTAAGTCAAAGTGGAACTTAATAGATGGGGAGACTTTAGGACTCATTTCCAATAAAAGTATCAAATCCTACATGATTGTAGTGAGGACTGGACTCCCAGACAAGAAATACAAAACATGCAAGTCTGATATGATATACAAGTTAAAAAGATATTTCAGTAGAAACAGTGTGTATCTCTGTCCCAAATGTCAATTTTCATCCAGTTGGAATGAGATTTTTACAACATGTTCTTCGGTACCATGTTCTTGTCAAGTTATTTGTGAGACCATCTTGTTTAGGTGCTAATGTAACGATTTTCTGTTTGTGGAGTGAGATGTAGCTCAAACGATAATGTATCTGCCTTAGAAGCTGTCTGTTGTCTGATTGATCCTTCTCAGTGGACTGTTTGCAGTTTGGGCTTTTTCTGTTCCAACCAGTAGTCCACAACTGGTTCATTAATGGCCTAGGTATGTCCTGTCCTGTCTGTGGGGTAGTGCATATAAAAAGATCTTGCTGCTTATCAGAAAAAGTAGCCTATGCGGCGGCAACTGGTTTCCTCTAAATAAATATGTCAGAATGACCACAAGATTTATGCCCAATAGCCGACGATAAGATAAAAGTCAATGTGCTCTAGAGGCGTCGTTAAATAAAAACAAACTTTACTTTCATTTTCTGTTTCTAAGATATGCCAATTCAAGTTCACAAGATCATGTCACACTTACCTATTTCATCTATGAAGATAATCGTCGGCTGTAACTTGATAGCCTGTAAAAATCAATTGTAAATTCAAGTAATTTGATAAAAAAAATTCCTTAAAGGGACAGATCTGACTTTACATGCACAATACATTTTCTTATATCCAATTTAGTTTCATACCAGTATGCAATAGATTCCATTCAGAATACTATTTTTTGTTGATTGATGTTTTTTGCTTTTTAAATCTGTGTCACACATTTACAATATGAAGGACTGGAAATAAGCAGCCAAAAGTCCACTTCTGCTACATATTTGTCATTTTTAAAGATTTGACAGTAACAAAGTTAATTTTGTCAGTCATAGGCCTATGTACGACTTTAGAATTTAATAATGGTGAAACATCAAAACAAAAAATAAAGTCAACTCAATGAAGCTCATATTATTTGGTTTGATATTGCAAAATTTGGGTTACATTAATTAAATTATAATATTTTAAAAAGTTATATTTTTAATTATGTGATAAAAATAAAGCATACTTTATGCTAAAATTGCCATGGACACTATTCCTCCACAGCATATATTTTTCCGTGGTCATTTTGCTAATTGCAGGGATAGAAGCAGTAATACTACCAGAGAAAATACAGCCTCAGCTCTCTTCTGAGACTCTCCGTACCACTTGTCCACCAGCGATGAGATCTGAAGGTTTAGGAATCTTGCACCTGCAAACAGACATATCAGTTAAGTAACTTAGAGAGACTTTACGAAATTCACCCATGTACTAATATAAATAAAAAACATGACATATACAATGTTGACTGTTTTATTTTTTTAATATCACTTTCACATATATTTTAAATTTGTCATTTATAAACAAGTTAAGATGTGGTGGACTCATATTTCAGAAGACTAGTCTGAAATAGAAATATGTTGAGGGCAACATTCAAAGCATTACATTTTATCTGAAACTGTAATGATTTCCAAAACAAGACTCTTGAATCCCCAAATTTCAAACATTTAAGGACTGACAAAATCTCTATAAACTATAAATGGAATTGGCACACTCTCTTAATCAGTAGCTATTGTAATTAAAAATGTATGTGTGACACACTGTCTTGAGAAGAAACTTACAGAAGCATCATTTGGCACTTTTTATTGCATACAATTTTCTAACCAGGACAGCACATACCAAGATCACTGATATACCATTGGACCACTAACTGGAATGGCAATGTACGGTAAAATAAAATATTTTGATTATCATTTAATTTTATTAAATACATTCTTTTCTATTAAAAGAAAGTAATGAAAAGAAATTAAAATGTTTCAGTTGAAATCTATCATGTGCATGAAGTTTTTTAATAAGCTATGTTTATTGTAGCACCCTCAAAATTTGCTTTGGCTATCGGCAATACCACAATAAAAGCTGCTGTGTAATTAGTTTGTGCCCACACTGTACCAGGGTTCCACCTAGCATCTTGAAAATGGGAGTCATCATGACTCACAGGGTTTTATTTTGGGAGTCAAGCATCAAAAATGGGAATGAAGAATATCATTTCAATCACATAATTAACTGAATAACTGTCTTGTTTATATAATATGCATATATTATATCCATTTTCCACTATTCTATCTTTATAAATACTAAAATACATGTATATCCATTGTTTTTTCTTCTAATAAATAATAGGTTTTTATGTATTTAAAAACAATTAAAATTGATCGATGTCGGAAATGTTTTGCGTCAATCATGATGCGCACATATTTTATTTAGGAGTATTTTAGTGAAATATTGCATCAAATACGCAGGATTCCCACGTCGTGTTAAAACTTGCTGTAACATCATCATCATCAAAATACAAAAAAGTAAAGTTTGTTTTATTTAACAACGCCTCTAGAGCACATTGATTTTTATCTTATCATCAGCTATTGGACGTCAATC
>JAULBS010137071.1:0-12976 GCA_032355785.1 Symmetromphalus regularis | reverse complement strand
TCCATCCATCCATCCATCCATCCATCCATCCATCCATCCATCCATCCATCCATCCATCCATCCATCCATCCATATATCTATCTATTTCTATCTCTCTATCATCTATATATTCTATTCTGTTCTCTTTTGTTCTGTTCTGTCTGTCTGTCTGTGTCCATCCATCCATCCATATATATGTGTGCGTGCGTACGGTAGTGTGTGTGTGCGCATGTGCGTGCATGTGTGTGTGTATATATAAATATAATATAATATAATATTTATCCCACTTAACCAATACAATACATTTTAATAAAGTACTATTCAACATTTGGCTATTAATATGTTTTATACACTGTGCTGTGGTGTATATTGAGCATTATAGTCTCCTTACTACTAATTGAAAATAATTGTATGTTATGTAGTATCAGGTGATTGTTTATATTCCTTACTGTGTGTTGCAACTACCATGATTGAAACTTTAAAAAAATATATTGTGATGAAATTCCTTACAGACCGAACCCAATCATATTAATTATTTAAGAATACCTCTTTTTACAGTTGATGGTAACTGGGGTTACTGGAGTGGGTGGAGCCCATGCTCGCGCGCCTGTGGAGGCGGCACAATGAAGAGAACGCGCATGTGCACAAGTCCTAGACCGTCGTTTGGAGGAAATTCTTGCGAGGGTGAAAGCTGGGAAGGGGATGATTGTAATCGGATGCCTTGTCCACGTGAGTGTCCTAATTTCTGTTTTAAACTAACAATACCCAGTCTTTATATGCACCCTCTCATTGATAAGACGGCACATACCACGACATTTGATGACCAGTCATGGACCACTGACTGGATTGATAAATAGCCGACGATCTCAGGCGTATGCTCCTTCTCTGAGCTTCCTCCTGAAGATTGAGTCCAGCGGTCGGACTCACAAGCTGATGACAGTGGTTCAAACCCCGTTGGAGGCTGGCTCACACTGCGTATCAAAATAACCAATATCCGACGGGAGCGAGATGTAGCTCCAACGGAAGCACGTCCGCCTGTGAAGCTTTTAATTTTATTTTAATTATATCAAAATATAGGGTTGGTGGGTTCGTGAAATGAATAATAATTTTTGAAATATCTGGCCTAAATATAGTAATAATATTATACAAGTGTGAGGGCAAGAGTTGGGATACATAATATTGTGTAAGTTCTTATAGTATGTAATTAATATGTACATGTAGTATAAATAAAGTATATATACTGGCGGGAAACAGTAAGAATTGGAACGTAATATTGTTTAAAAATATAAATTATTATAGTATATAATTGATATGTACATGTAGTGTAAATAAAGCATATATACTGACGGGAAATGGTAAGAATTGGAACATAGTGTTTTGTAAAATTATAAATCCTTGTAGTATATAATTGATATGTACGTGTAGTTTAAATAAAGTATATACATTGGCGGAAAACAGTAAGAATTGGAACGTAGTATCGTATAAAAATGTGTAGTATATAACATGTACAAGTAGTATAAGTAGATGCGTTATAAAGGCGAGAAGCCACACGAAGAGAAACTTTTAACGCAAATTATTGTACCAAGATGCCACGTGTCCACGTGAATGACCCTTTCCGTTATTAACTAAACGAATACTGAATCTGTTATATATTTTCTGTATTATTTATTTCACTTTCATTCAAAACCGTTTACTTTTGTTACACATCCCTGACTGAACTAATTGTCGGTGCACTACCACAAACGGTAATTTGACAAAAACAAAACGAGCTGTATCATTATCATATTCTGATCTAGATCAAAAGGTAGCGCGTCTGCCTGTGAACCGGTCGGTCGTCGGATCGATCCTTCTAGGTGGACCCATTTGCTGTTTGAGCTATTTTCCGTTCCAACAAGTGGTTCACAAATAGTTTATCAACAGCCGGGGTATGTGCTGTCCTGTCTGTGGGACAGTGCATATAAAAGTCCCCTTTCTGCTTATCTACAGCAGCGGGTTACCTCTAAATAAATATATCAGAATTACCAGGTAATTAACGTCAAATACTCGATAATAAGATTAAAATCGATGTGCTCTAGATGCGTCGTTAAATAAAACAAACTTTACTTTTTCCAGTAGCCGTTGATTAATAAATCAATGTGCTCTAGTGGTGTCGTTAAACAAAATAAACCAAAACTATTTTTTTTTTAAATAATTCTGAAGGCTGACTTTTTTTTAATAACCAGATGTAATCAGTGTATGTTAACGTGAAATTGAATTTCCTTCAAAGACTTCACATCCGTGATTAATAACAATAAAACTCCAGATCAATAAGTACTAGGATACACGCTGTGAGATATAAACATATACTCAGCCAATATACACAACACAAACGTTGTCAGTGACGAATCCAGAAAATCCATTGGAAGGGGGGGGGGGGAGGCAACAATGTGTGCCGATCTATCGGTATCTTTAACGTTAAATAATATTTTTAATGTAATTTAAATCGCAATATTTAGGGGTATCATGAGGGGGGTCAACCTTTTTTATTTCGAGTAAAGATTTCTGCGGCGCTCGCGGTTTCGCACAACACATTTTATAAATCCATAATAATGAGCTCCCCCACCCCCCACTTTGAAAATACGTTGCTGAGGGGTAGCACTTTGTAAATACCTGTAATATTTATATATCTTTTAAAATACAGAAGAACACATATTTTAAAAAATCCGGATCTTGGCATATATGCTACAAAAACATGATTATTAGGTGACAGGTCCCAAAATGAACGTATTTGGGTGGTGCGGGAACAGGCATATCTTGCCCCTACTGTTTTCCTCGCTTAAGTAAAATTAAAATATTTGTTAATTTTTTTTATGAATTGTTTTCAGCGCTTCCAGCAAATTTCAACTTATCGGCATGTTCTAAGAGTGACTTTATGTGTAAAAGTGGTAAAATGTGTATAAAAAATGAACTTTTCTGCGACGAAGTCGTTCAGTGTCACGACGGCAGTGATGAAGAACGCTGCTACATTGACGACAGCGACGATATCGGCTCCGTCCGTTACAGATTTTCAAAGGGTGCAAGTCAATGTAAGTTATATAATTATACTCAACCAAAAAAGAAAGTATGCATTTAATCAATAGTCATGTATTTATAAACCAACCCGACATTCGTGGAAGAAATTCTGGAATTAGATAAACATACCATTTAGGAGGAGAGGTGTAGGTCTGTGTCTGTCTGTCTGTCTGTCTGTCTGTCTGTCTGTCTGTCTGTATCTCTGTCTGTATATGTGTGTGTGTCTGTCAGTGTGTCTGTCTGTCTCTGTGTGTATGTGTGTCTATGCGTGCGTGCGTATCACACGTTGTGCGTGTGTTTGCTACCAATGGACCATTTCTGTGACCACCCCATGAAACAAAAATATTTCAATACTTTCTTTTTTGGTTGAGTATATATATTCAGTTGCACTAGTAGAGGACATTAATGCATTAATCATCAAGTACTGGATGCCAAACGATTGGTAATATTTAACAAATAGTCATCTGAGGAAACCTGCTGCATTTGTTTCCATTAACACACAGGGATACTTTATAATTTCTGTGACTTGCCACGACGAAATGAGTCTCAACTCGCAGTCCGCTATCAGCGCTACAAACGAAAATAAGCCCCGAGGTACTATCTGGGTTGTTTTCATTCTGTTTGAAAATGTAAAGTGATCAAACCTTGTATTATGTTACAGTCAACTTATTTTGCTATAAAGTATCATTAAATATGTTTAAAAGTATTGGAAAAACTGTGATGTAGATAAGACAAATTTTAAAGTCAATTTTCTCAAAATGATCTCTAGCATGCTTTTCAACTTCAAACATCCATAACTTCAAGACTAACTACAGTAGAAACTTGATTCGAATATCACAATAAAGAACATAATCTTAACTTTTTAACAATGTCAATAGCCAAAAACAATCATAATTCAAGTTAAGACTCATTTCGTGGTGGCAGGTCACATATGCATTTTCCCTCAGGACAGCACATACCAAGGCATTTGCTATATCTGTCGTGTAAAATAATCACCGAATATACTAATATACACGAAGGATACTCGAGCCTACAACCAAAGCATCTCAGATGAACGCTATGTATTTATATAGTAAAATGTAACATGCAATATTGTTTCTTGCCAGACAGCTGTTGCAGGGAATATATTTTATTGCCAGTCATCTGTAGCTAGTAATGTAGATTATTGCCAGTCATATGTAACAAACAATGTAAATTCTTGCTCGTGAACTGTAACAAGCAATATATTTTACCAGCCAAATGTAATAAACAATACAATTTCTTGTCAGTCAACTGAAACAAGCAATATTATTTCTTGCCAGTCAACTGAAACAAGCAATATTATTTCTTGCCAGCCAACTTAACAATTTTTTGCCAGTGTTGTCTTACTATTAAATATGATTTGTTATAAATAAATAAAAAATAGTTAAAGACAGAGCCAAAATGGAACGTCCTGTGGTACACTACTGTGTTTGTGTGTCTGAGAGAGAGAGAGAGAGAGAGAGAGAGAGAGAGAGAGAGAGAGAGAGAGAGAGAGAGAGAGAGAGAGAGAGAGAGAGACAGACAGACAGACAGACAGACAGAGAGACGGAGAGAGACGGAGAGAGACGGAGAGAGACGGAGAGAGAGAGAGAGAGAGAGAGAGAGAGAGAATGATTATAATTACAAAATAAAATAAAAAGTTCACTGAAATTGTAAGAAATTGCGGGGTTTTTTGCCGTTCTGAATATATTTTGTAAATGTTGACTTTCTTCTCATAATAATATAATATTTATTATTATTTTTCAGGTATTTATCTTTCTGGATTCCTAACAGTTGTGATGAGTTTTGTTTTTGTCTCCAAGTTTATAGAAATATCTCTATAGGAACATGACGTCATATGTTTAGAACAATCAAAAATGTCAGAAAATACTACTTTACTATTCCTACTATATTCTTAAAAAACGTTTTAGAATGGTGGATGTGGAACCAGCTTATAACTAGAAAATGGCATATAAATAATGGTTGAGTTATGGAACAGTGGTGAAATATAGTGTACACAATAAAAACAATGTGCACTCAGGGTTTGAAAATCCTCACAAAGCAGCTAGACAAGTCCGTTACATCTGAATTTGGTCTGCAGCTTATGGTTTAGAAAAACACAACCTGAACGTTTTCAGGGTGCGACATCAGTTTTAAATTTCGGATTCGTCTTCTAAAATGTCTATAAGAATCCTGTCATAGTATTATTTTACAAAGGAATTGTGATTGTGTTCTGTAAGAAACCTGTGATGGTATTCTATAAAAAGAAAATAGATACTACAAAAGAAAAAGACAATATAACTGAGTAACCGATTATAACGAACTACAGACTATGTGATTTGTTTAAACCGTACTTCGTTACAGTTATTAAAGGAAGAAAACAATGTGTTTTATGGAAAAGGAGCCATATCTGCCCAGCTATGACGATAAGAAGTTCCTTTACACCAAAAAGTAAGGAAACAATTCTGACTTGAAGGACGATTGTGTCATGCTCAAGTTTTAGTGATCCCGCTTCTGTTTTGTCTCAACTATCATTGTGGAACAGGAGCTAAACCTTCCCAGCGTTGACCGTAAGAAGTTCCTATACACCAAAGAACAGAATAACAATTCTGACTTGAAGATACGATTGTGTCATTACCAGGTTTTAGTGATCCAGCATCAACTCTATGGTTTTAACTTTCATTGTAGAATAGGAACTATACCTTCCAAGCATTGACCGTAAGTAGTTTCCGATACACTGAAGAACAAAGAAAAAATTCTGACGAATGTAGAATTGTTCATTCACAGGTTTTAGTGATCCTGCATCAACTGTATGATCTTAACTGTCATTATGGAATAGGAACTATACCTTCCAAGCATTGACCGTAAGTAGTTTCCGATACACCGAAGAACAAATAAAACATTTTGACGAAGGTAGAATTGTTCATTCACAGGTTTTAGTGATCCTGCATCAACTGTATGGTCTTAACTTTCATTGTAGAATAGGAACTATACCTTCCAAGCATTGACCGTAAGTAGTTTCCGATACACCGAAGAACAAAGAAAAAATTCTGACGAAGGTAGAATTGTTCATTCACATGTTTTAGTGATCTCGCTTCAACTGTATTGTCTCAACTATCATTGTGAAACAGTATATCTTCCTAGCATTGACCGTACGGACTTTCCAATACACCAAAGAGTGAGGAAATAATTCTCACTTGAAGGTAGGATTGTGTCATTACCAGGTTTTAGTGATCCTGCATCAACTGTGTGGTCTTAATCACTATGGAAACAGGAGCTATACCTTCCAATCATTGACCGTAAGAAGTTCCTATACACCAAAGAACAGAGAAACAATTCTCACGAAGGTAGGATTGTTCATTCACAGGTTTTAGTGATCCAGCATCAACTGTATTGTCCCAACTATTATTGTGGAACAGGAACTATACCTTCCTAGCATTGACCGTACGGACTTTCCAATACACCAACGAGTGAGGAAATAATTCTGACTTGGAAGATACGATTGTGTCATTATGAGGTTTTATCAACTGTATGGTCTTAACTGTCATTGTGGAATAGGATCTAAACCTTCCCAACGTTGACCGTGAGGAGTTTCGATACTCCAAAGAACAAAGAACAAATTCTGACGAAGGTTGGATTGTTCATGCTCAGGTTTTAGTGATCCCCCTTCAACTGTATTATCTTAATTGTCACTGTGGAACAGGAGCAATGCCTGCCAAACGTATGTTATAGGAGTGTCTTATGCATCAGATAAATTATTATTCTAGCCTCAGTCTACGTTTTAAAAGCTATAATCTATGGAATATTTAAATATTTAACAATAGAGATCTTCCAGGTGTGTTTCGCTCCCATAATAGACTATTCTTCTGTTTCCATCAACTGGTGTGTCTTATCTAAGTCACATACAAATGAATTAGGTGGAGTACAGATAGACAGTTTTTTAACTCGTAGCGGGACGCTTCTTTGTGTTGAAAAATGGCGGTACGATTTGAAATTTGCATTTAAGCCGTCGACGATATCCGTTGATAGGGAAGAAGTAAAATGTATTAAAACAGATAAAAAATGTATTAATTGGTAAATGACGTTATGAGATGGAGAAAAAAAGATTGCAGCTTTACATCTATAGCGATTGCATGAACCTGCTTATAGTTGGAACGAGACCGTTGCGTGGAGAAAGGTGGGAAGAAGGGACGACGGCCCTGGGCATTCATTACAGGTGGGATCATCCAATCAAAGAGTGAAATTAAAATTAGGCTCTATACTTGAGTTTTGGGTCATACAATCAAGGAGTTGGCCCCGTGCATCACCAAACATCTACACGCCACTGGAACCAGATTCCTGTCTGAGAATATATCCAGATTAATGTTAAATGAAATATTGAAAGTGCTTAATGAATATGCCATCATGGTTTTGCCTTTATGTTCACTGGACATCACGATTCCAACCCGGATTGACTGATGGACGGAAGCCAAGTTGTGTTAAGGTTGAGTTACGTTACCTTAATATTACACAGGTAATCAAAATCTGTCTCAAGCTGAACACCGTGGTTCTAAACCCATCGGGGGCTGGCTGACACTTGACTAGTATCAGTTTCCAAATATTTGACATCAGTCGATGATTAATAAATCAATTTGCTCTATTAAGAAACAATCATTTCTTTGCAATGTGACGTCATTGTTACGTCATAATCACCGTGACCTCTTCCTTGACTGTGGTGATATAAGAATGCCTGGTAGCTGTGCTACAACTTGTATTGATGCCTGAAGAACGTCTAAGTTTGTATGATCACAAAAGAACTCTTTGTTTAATTTTGATATATGCATGTGTTACATGTTCGTAGTACGTTTTATCGTTCTTACATCCAATTAAGGTTCAATCACGCTGTCCTGGGCACATAACTCAGCTTCCTGTGCTATCGGTCCAGTCCTGAAGTTAGTGTTAGTAGGAGAGAAGAAACCCGCTGCCGCCACACTAAAATAGCTACTCTTACCGATAAGCAGCATTATGCACTATTCCACAGACAGAATAGCACAAACGAGATTTTTTTATAAACCAGTTGTGGACCACTGGTCAGTGTATCTAATTATATATTTTATCAAAATTCTAAAACAATATTTAGGAAAATTTATAAATCGTGTAATGAGCAACAACAAAATCGTGTAATAAATCCCACCCCTCCAAAAAAAAAAAATCCCTGCCCTAAAGACAAATCAGTATATTTCTGATTTACACTTAATGACTCCTTCCTTCTCAGTGGTCCCATCTCCAGATTGGGCTATTTTCCGTTCCAACCAGTGGTCCACAATTGGTTCATCAAAGGCCGTGGTATGTGCCGTCCTATCTGTGGGAAAGCGCTTATAAAAGACCCCTTGCTGCTTATCGGAAAGAGTAGCCTATGTGGCAGCAGCTTCCTA
The DNA here is from genome assembly GCA_032355785.1 of Symmetromphalus regularis. NCBI lineage: Eukaryota > Metazoa > Mollusca > Gastropoda > Neomphalida > Neomphalidae > Symmetromphalus > Symmetromphalus regularis. The sequence goes on along the minus strand of JAULBS010137071.1, from coordinate 4,532 downwards.
AAGAAATACGTGAAAATCATATGTTTGACGCCAATGCATGGTATGTTTATATAAAAAAACTCGTTGCTGCTTTGGAAAGAGTAGCCTATATGGCGGCAGCGGGTTTCCTCAAAATCACCATATGATTGGCCATATGACTGACGTCCAATAGCCGATGATAAGATAAAAATCAATGTGCTCTAGAGGCGTAGTTAAATAAAACAAACTTTAATGTAATGACTTACGGTATGTTTTGTGTAAAAGTCGCAGATATATTGATTGTACGCTACATGCACCACGGTTTCTGTTGTTTCCTGTGTTGAGGGAGTTTTTGTCATTGTGCTGTCCTTGACGTCTATCACAAAGGCAGGGTAATCAGGTGACATGAATAATTTAAAAGTAGATGTTGGAAAACCTCTAAAAAATGATAAGCATGTTTTCACTGACACTCTTCAAATGCAAAGTTGTTTAGTATAAAGGGGAATTCATATTTCACCACCGACCTTGATTTTTTTCAAATGTAAAGTTGTTTAGTATAAGGATCAGTTGATATTTCACCACAGACCTTCATCGTTCAAATATAATGTTTAGTATAAAGGGTAATTCATATTTCACCACATACCTTCTTCATTGTTCAAACTTAACGTTTAGTGTTAAGGTCAATTCATATTTCACCACCGACCTTCATTTTTCAAACGTAAATTTTAGTATAAAGGTCCATTCATATTTCATCACCGACCTTCATTGTTCAAATGTAAAGTTTAGTATAAAGATCAATTCATATTTCTCCACAGATCTTCCTCGCTGGGTGTGATTTAAACTTTGCAACTTATTTTCTAAAGAATACGCTAATAGTCTTGGAGAGTGGGGTGGGGTGGGGTGGGACATGATTGAACTTTCAGTGGATGTAGGCACGTGTAAAATGTTTAATAACAGCTGTCACTATGGACCTCCATAAGAAACGGAAATTGCTCATATTTAATATGTTAGTATGTAGGTTTATTACTATTTCACTGTCGACCATAACGAGGGATCTGAAATTACGCTAAAGGTTGATTCATACTTTGCCTTCCGACCCTGATCAGCGGTCATGAGTAGTCGTTACTTATAGAATAGAACCTTAATTTGTGTTCTCCGTAGATGTTGGTAGAGCAGTATGAATTGACTGCGAAGCCCTGAATTTTCAGCCTCAATTTATAGTTAAAATGGTGTTTACACGATTTAAAAGAATAGGTTCAACCACTAATCAAGGCTGAACCGTCAACGATAAATCAGACCTATAGACTTCAGAACTTCTACTGGACCTAGGTTGGGGATTGAGTATGAACCAACCTTAGGATTTCTACATTCCCATAAACTACTAAGAAATTCCACAAAGTGTAAGATAAAGCCAGGATCATATTTATCTATTTGTGTTTCACCGCATACATTTCCTGAGACTTTATTAGGTGGGGATTCCATTACAAACGTACAGGCAACAATGCTAACCAGAAAGCAAACAGAACAATGGTATTTAAGTTGCAATTAAAATGAAACTTTAGAATGAAAAAGTAAAGTAAAGTTTATTTTATTTCTAGAGCACATGGATTTTTATCTTATCATCAGCTATTGGACGTCAATCATATGGTCATTCTGACAAGTATTTAGAGGAAACCCGCTACCGCCACATATGCTACTCTGTCAGATAAGCAGCAAGGGATATTTTATATGCACCGTCCCACAAACAGGACAGCACATACCATTGCCTTTGATGAACCAGTTGTGGATCACTTGTCGGAATGGAAAATAGCCCAAACTGCAAATGGGTACACTGAGAAGGATCGATCCGACGACCGAACGATTCACAGGCGGACACACTACGATTTGAGCTACATCCCGCTCCAATCTTTAGAATGATTGCAGATAACAAAAATGGTTAAATGTGATCCGAGCTTATTTCGAAGATAGATATAATTAGCTTAATGAAAGTAGTTGTGAAATTATGTATACTTGACCAACAAAGTTTAGCAATTCCATATAAAACATAAAATAAACACAACCTGAAAGAAATCCATATTGAATTTATTTGTACACATTATTCCATTAATATAACATTTCCAACCCCTGCAATTAAAAAAATGTCCATGGCAAAATAATATACCATGGAGAAATTGTCTCCACGGCAATTTTAGCGTAAAGCAAACTTTATTTTTAATAATATAAAAAAATCACAGCTTGAAAACAAATTAGTCCGTGGCAAAAAATAAATAAAAAAATAAAATAAAAATTGCCGCAGAAAATGAAAAACTCCGCTGCAATCTACACGGCATTGTCGATTGCCGATAACAATTTCAGGGATTGCATTTCTGAATGTAACCAGCAATAAGTTGTCACAATGTTAACATCGTCAATTTAACGTCATCTGAGGCGACGGAAATATACATCTACCGAAATGAGAGTGTCAGTAACGTGTGTGCGCGCAATCATAGAAACGACAACGACCGGACAATGCGGCGTGAAAATAATCAAATGCACGGAGATGGTTTGTGCATGAACTCTATAGTAGCGAATCCAGAGGGGAGGTCCAGGGGTCCGGACCACCCTTTTCTCGTATTTTTTTTGTTTTCAAGTGTATATGTGACCCGCCACCACGAAATGAGTCTTAAATTGAATTTGTCATGTTTTTAGCTATTGACATTGGTAAAATGGTCAGATTCTGCTTTTAATTTTTGATTCTTGAATCAAGTTTCTACAGCAATTAGTCTTGAATTATGGGAGTTTGAAGTTGAAAGGAATCAAAATTAGTAATTAGATTTGGTTCATTGAACATATTCTTTTTTTCACTGTTTATCAATAACACTTTTAAACATAATTAATGATATTTTTTTAGAAAAGTCACTTAACTGTAGCATAGTACAATGTTTGACAACGTTAAAGTTTATAAAAAATGAATATGGCCCAGATAGTGCCCCGCTGCTTATTTTTTTCAGTAGCCCTGATAGCGGGCTGCGAGTTAAGATTCATTTCGTAGTAGCAGGTTACATATTAACAATTTTTCCCCAGTCCTATTCACTCATCACATTTGGATCCCCCCTTTCAACAATTCTGGATCTGCGCCTTCATGTGGTCTCCTGGAAACTCATGGATAAACAAGGTTCTATTGCTGTTATTAGTGCACTTTGTACTCATACACTTTTTTTGGTTGTTTTGTTTAACGACATCCGCTAGAGCACATTGATTTATTAATCATCATTTATTGGATGTCAAACATTTGGTTATATTGACACGTAGTCAGGAGTGACCCAGCCTCCAACGGGTTTTGAACCACTGTCATCAGCTGGAGAGTCCGATGTCCTACCACTGGACTACGGAGGCTCTAGAGGTGCATACACACGCAAATGACATTCAAAACTGTGTTCGCCTTTAAAAATACCGTATCAGTGAAACAAAGTGTACAGATAGATTCACCATTGATTTATATCAGGTAGCACGCGTTTTTATATTTTGTACTGAATTGCTAAACTTTTTTCGTTAAGTATAGATAGCAAACCATGAAACGTAGAATCCATTTATTTGCTAGATTATTATGCAGAATGTCTAACTTCTTGCTCACAAGCTGTAGGTTATTTAAAGCTCTTATTTTGAAGGATATGCTTAAGTATAAGCCCACGTGGCTTAATAAGCTTAGCTGCAAATCTACTAAGTTTAAGAAGCTTAGTTGTAAGGACATAGTGCTTAATATTAGTGTAGTTCATACGGTGGTGACCGTGCTTGAAAATGGATAACTGTACCACTCTCAGAACGTACAAACGTTTTTATTAGCTAGAGAAAGTTTAGCAATGATCTAAATTTTGAGTAGGAAATCATAATGAGCTCGTAAGTACTGTAATAACAATAGAGAAAAACAAATCTGAGATAGTCCTAATATATTTCTGACACTGGACGTCATGTGATTTATTGGAACTGAAACCGAAAGTATCTTGCTTTATGGGATGTCAAATGTTTATTTCAGGAGTGGAATGTTGTCAATAAATATTAATTATTATGTAAACAATCAAATTTCAGTGATAATGCATTCCATATGTAATTGCTACGTTTCGTATTGAATGTACATGTTTATGTACATGATACATACTATGATGTATATAATATATACTACGTGGCAAGTTATGTGTAATTGTAAATATATGTATATACTATGTTAAATTGTTCACCTCTTTATGTATTCACTGTATGGGTGTGTGTTGTTGGCTAAGTATACAAAATGTATTATCATATATAAAACATAACGAATGATGTAGTGCAATCATATGTATATGAATAGCACGGAAACACGTGAAATAAATGATTAATTCATGTTTGCCTCTTAAGAGATGATATAATATAAAACAAATTATATATACACACACATATACATATACTATGTAGTATGTACATATTATACATGCATATATACATGCATACACACACACACAAACACACACACACACACACGCACGCACACACACACATACATACATACATACATACATACATACATACATACATACATACATACATACATACATACATAC
>JAULBS010137070.1:0-27829 GCA_032355785.1 Symmetromphalus regularis | reverse complement strand
ACACACACACACACACACACACACACACACACACACACACACACACACACACACACTCACACACACACACACACACTGTCTGTCTAAAACGCATCATGCATGAATTATCTAAACACAGTTTAGTTCATATATACTGTTTATTAATATTTATCTCAATATATGTCAGCGTGTGCATGTAATTAGATGGCGACAGCTAAGATAGCATCTCTAATTGCCGACACTGGATGTGAGACATGTGTTAATGGTTACACTGTTATGATGTCGATATATTGAAGCACATTAGAACCGTAATCAGCTCATCTGGGTGTTTATTAATAAGGACCATCAAACAGGTAATTATAACATTGTTATCACACTCCCAGAAGTGTGCTTTACGTGTCGGGCAGGTACCAACAAAGTTCAATAATACTTGGTATTGGCATTATAATTAAAGTGAAATCTGTCACGATTTTGTTAAAATACATCTTTAACATTTTCTTGTCTGGTTCATATCTAATTAACAATGTAGTTTATTAGTACGCAAATAATCGAAAGAAAACAATTTTAGACAAAAGTGCCCCGTATCTATCATAAAAGAAGAAAAAGAAAAAGAACAAAAAAAGGGGTTGGGTCATAAAATGTTCTTGACTTTGAACTTAAACATTGTGATCGACAAACAATACACCGTATTCATCTCTAGGCCATCCAAAATTGTTATTTTAAACATTCTGGAAGAAGATCTATTAAATATTAATTTGAAATAATCAAGACCTATTCCGCTTTAAGCCGACTATATTTATTATTGAAAAGGTTATAAAAATGTATAGTTTTTGAAGTCTATTTTCAAATTCCTAAAATGTGTTCTTGCACATTTGAAATGATCATCATCTTTGTTAGAAACACTCAAACATTTTATTACCACTATTTCAGACCCACGATATACTGACCAATATTTACTGAGGACCATGTTAGGTACAGAATTTAACTAGATAAGTAATACATCATTTTTGAAGAAAGCATTCATGAAAATAGGGTATCGTCGTGAAGCATCACATAAAGTCAGGACATTTATATCACATTGCGATGTATGAACAAGTTGCAACTCAGTATTTGCAATTTAGTTATACTGAGTATAAAAAGACGAAAGAGTTCGATTCCAGACTCTTCTAGATATGTCACTGGTTACTGTTTAAATAATCGATTTACATTTATTGTCGATATTTAGAAATGATTTGTATAACAGTTTATGAGTCTATTTTGGCTACATCAACACGCTTAGTGTTATTTAACCCTTTCAAGTTATTCGACCAAGTGTTGTGTATCGATGCAGCCTCACCGAGCTGCTAATAATGCAAAGATCTGATAGCAATGGAGAAACAAGTATTAAATAAGATTTTCCTTATGAAAGCATTAGATCGATCAACTGCTTTAAAAATGGTCCGTACTGCTGCCTCGTGGCTCCAGTTGTCGTCGATCCGTCCTCCCGAGAGACATAGTTCTAATGCCTTTCATCAAATACAACATTTATCCCAAACGTGCAATTTATTCAGTTTTAAGCCTACCCTATTAGTGTTTCAAGATGGCCTAAAAGTAGTTAATATCGATTTTAGTACATATATCATTCCTGTACTGAGGACACAATAGATACTTCATTTTGTGGCGAAATAGATTTATTTCTATTTAAAAAAGAAAAGACAAACTATCTTTACACAAGGCAGAGTATAATGGATGTATATGAGAAACGTTGAGGCCCTCCATCTTTCCAGTACACACAAGATGGTATTTCATTTTATTGCTGCCAAAATAAGTAAAGTCCCTTCCTAACGAGTACACAACATATATTTATTCCCAATCTGTGATCAACTGGCGATTTGTAGGAACTTGTATGTTCGGTTAAAGTCGTACCTGCTTGTACTCATGAACACTGTAAAACATAATGAAACATTCTATGAGCACATTCTCTTTCGCCTGCGGCACTGTTCATAAAACAGTCATGAGGTGTCACGTCTTTCGAAAAACGTCTGAATGAAGGCAAACTAATATTTTATAACAGATATCATTTTAAACATTAATTTGTTATTTTGTGAAATAGTTCTTGAATGTTTACCGTTACACGTTATGAAACTGATCAGGATTTTGTATATACTATTATAAATGGAGCTAAGTATCTATGAGAATGACCTGGCTGTGTTTATAATCGGCATAATGCTATAAAGAATGTGTATTAATGAGACGTATTAATTTGTGACATGCAACCTGTAGTTAAGTCCGTTGTTTTCTTCAGACTTATGTGTTAGGTCAAATTAAAACATTGCATCAGACATAATCTTTGTCAATCTTGCGCCATTTAAAACACAGCATTTGATGTAGATATATGTTTAAGTTGTCGGAGTATTGGATTGGCTCGGGTTAATCAAATGGTGACTGATACAGGTGACTACGGATTGGAATTGATTGGTTGTATTTATTTTCGTGCTTATATCCAATTAAGGTTCAAGCATGCTGTCCTGGCGACACAGCTCAGCTTCCTGTGCTGTCTGTCCAAGATAGAGGCTAGTGTTAGTAAGAGAGACGAAACCCGCTGTTGCCACACTAATGCAGCTACTCTTATCGATAAGCAGCAAGGGATCTTTTATATCCACGATCCCATAGACAGGATACCACGGTCTTTGATAAACCAGTTGTGGACCATTGGTCGGTGTACGTGGTATACACCTAGCCACTGAGTCCTGTGGAGCACTCTCTCTGGATTGGAGCCTGTATTTTGAACTGGAATGTATAATTATGATCTAAACCGTGGATTATGGAACTTTTACAAGTACTGCTAGGACAAGCTGGCGAATGTATACATGCTAGACTGTTATTATGAGTATGAGAAGAACAAACACCAAATGACTGCTCTGAATGGTCTGTTTGTTAATGCTACAATTACACGGATGATGGCAGACATTGAGAATGTTCAGAAAACACCACACTCATCGACCGGCCTATTGGATTAATGGTATTCCAGAGAAGTACTAACAAAGGGCGAGCCATGAAGAACACGTTTTACCTTTATCAGTTGCTGGAGATCATGGCACTGTTACGTGTTGGGGAATCTGTCTAAGCCGGCAAAGTCGTTATCACTTGACCCAGTGAGGTAAAGCTAAACTGACTCGAATCTATTCGAGACCACACCACCCAACATAAAATGGGATTTCCAAGCATTCTATATTCCTCTAAAATAGGATGAAGATCAATGCAACGAAAGATCGGTCTGAAAAACACAGACAATAATATAGACCTTTTAAAAGAAACTTAATTACACACTAATTACTTTATGATTACAACTTAAAAATATATAGAATTATCCGCTATTAAGTCTAGGTAATGCTATTAAAGGTGCACTGCAATTCACCTTTCGATGTATTTCATAAAAAAGGTTAAAAGGAAATCGATAAAATTAACTCGCCTTGTCACTTTCTTGTGGAGAGAGTAATTTTTATGATAACTCGATGTCGATTAACGGATAAATCATCTTCTTGACTAAACCAGCATTCCCATTGCTCGGTCTGCGTAACGTAAAACCACATAGATTTTCACTGATAACCTTACTTACCATAGCTACAACACAAAGGATTGCACCACCATTAATTATTAACGTAAGCAAGTCAATGATACGGCAGTATATTAACAAGTCAAAGAGGACACTTAACGTTGAGGCGTAACTAAATTTATTCCAATATTTCAATATGTTAAATCTGTCTTTAAAGACAAACCTAAATTTTAACGGTAACCTTTATGAAGAGATGGACTTTGTACAAAAAATAAATTACATGAAATTGTAATGGAACATTTGAAGAACCCGTTGTAGTTAAGCGATGATTGTTATATTAAAGTGGTATATGTCAAATCTGTCTTTAAAGGCCACCCTAAAATTTAACGGCCTTTACGAACATAATATAGATTTCATACAAATACTGAATTATATGAAATTGTAATGGGACATTTGAAGAGTCCTTTATAATTAAGTGATTGTTATATTAAGGTGGTATTTACACAGGTTTGACTTCATTAAGAATTAATTAAGAACAAAATACAAAACCACAAGGAACCTTTGAATACTATAAGAGTATAAATAACTGCATACATGATGAGCGTAGCCTACTAATCAGGTTTAATATGAGACCGTATTGAAAAATAACAACTTATCTGGATAGTCATTCCATGTTATAATGACGTCATATTCAGTACAGGCAACCTTATTGGTCATAACGGCCAGCGACCCAATGAAATACCTTGTTAAACCAATGTATAATAATTCTCACTGAGAAATTATGAAAAATATTTCCCAGTTATGAGCGCCCACAGGGATAATAAAAATAATTATATACCGATGTGAGAACTAAATACTGTACATACAGTAGTTAACGATATACTCTTAGATACTGTCATTATTGAAAATTGACTTTAGAAATGAGTATGGAGTAAATAATGATTAGTGGTTCTGTCAATCTGTCAGTGAGTCAATGGGTTAGTCAATGAGCTAGGGAGTCAGTGCGTCAATTTGTGAGTCAGGGAGTCAATGCGTCAGTCAGTGAATCTGTCTGTCTACCAGTCTGTCTCTCTGTCTGTCTGTCTCAAATGTGATGTCACAATGTTTTATTTACTGGGGTGAAGGGCGATGCAACTAACTAAAGACCGTTCCAAGATCGTATTTGGCTATAACAAGTGTTATAAAAATTATAAGGGTTGTTATATAGGGTTACACTCTTCAACTGTAATAAACAGCTTCATATTCTTATAGCCTAGATCAGCATTTAATGTATTGTGGCTGGTCTTGCATAGAAGAATTGCCTTTGTATTTTGATATCGGCTTTGTATTGTTTTCAGATCATGAAAGCTCCCACTTGTTAAAGATAAAATGAACTCGTATTTTACATGAATGTGTCGTGTATTTCGTGCTATGTGATATTCAGAATTATAGAAATTAGTTTTCAAAGCAAGATAAGGATTGTGTATGTGTGGCTTGTTATTTGACATTCTTTTTTTGGGATGTAGCAATATTATTAAGGAAACACAGTCGTATTTTAAAATATTATAATGAGAGAATCAGAATAATTATAATATAATTGTTGCATCCGTTTTTATATTCTTTAACAAATGTTTCAGGATTTATTTCTGTAGCCTTTGACAATGGCGTCATCATCGTCTTTTGATATCGTTCTTGTCGCCACAAAGCTAGTCTTGTTGTTAATTGCTATGATTCGAGATTTACACGACCGTTTTCTTATGGGAAATAAATTCCTTTTATTAGTCGAGACGGTTTGAATAACATTAATTCAATTGTTCATACCGGCATTCCAATCGTGTTCTCTTTGAGACACGTACACTCTCTTCTATTGAATCGTGGCGAAATAAACCTCGACAGATGATTAATACTGGTATAATTTAGTTTCCCGACAAGCGCTCAATGCCCACTGTTGAAGAAGTCGTATTCCTCTGTTAACTTCCTTTGTGTGGTCTTTCACAAGAGTGACTAAACTTTGTAACTAAACCGCGTTTCTGGTTAATATTGGCTTGCCGAGAGAATGATTACACGGCTGAAGAACTCTCAACCACGTCCAACAGCGTTTGAATGAGATGAGAACATAGCACAGGACTAATGCGATCAATTCTGACCGTGTTCTACCTGCGTCCCAAGTATTCAGACTCCATAAATGTCAACATCGGAAAGCTGGTCGCGTCAACGCATCAAGGGGCTATGCCGTGGATTATGAAATATTAGGTTGATATAGAGACAATGCGTAACACTAACCTGGTTTGTGGCGGTCTGAGGTTTTAATTTCTTTATATTATTTTTGTATCCGTTCCAAGAAAGAAATACCTTAATTCTATAATTCTTGTGCCTTTATTTTACTGTCATAAAATTATAATACGTGTGCTTACCTAAAACAATACTTTATGAATAATAACAAACTTGTAAATTCAACTTAATATAAATTGTTATCTTTAGGGTTAAATAAATGATGTTATAAATTTGTCTATTTGTGTGTGTGCGTGCGTGTGCTTGTGTATATGTGTATGTGTCTGTGCTTGTGTATATGTGTGTGTGCATGTGTGTTGCATAAAATACATATGACATACAGTGTGTTAATATATTTATTATCATACGTAACATAACAATAATGTGCATAAATCCATATAGTATGTATATATTATATGGATTTATGCACATTATTGTCATGATAATTATGATAAAAAATACATTAACACATTGTGTATCGTACGGATTTTATGCAGCTCATTGGATAATTGTATTATTTCTTTCGCCCTCACAAAACGAATAAATAATTTCCAGTCATATGATACATTTCACATGAGTCTGACACTCATGTAATGCTATTATAACTCTCTAGGCAAATGAGGATGATTGGTCTGTTAGAATGATATTTCGTATTGGTGTTAATATGAATCATACATAATATTATTAGAATCTGAGACAAATGTTAAACCCATACCTCTGCATAAGGCAGAGACCGAGAAATCACTAGGTCCTGTACTTATAAATCAATATTGCTGATACTGCTTTGCTGATACTAGGTATACCATTCACCGTTATCAAAGGAATACATTTTTTAACAATATCGATCACTGCCAGCTCATTATAATCATAATGCAAATTAAGACATACACAATAGCAGTTACCTAAACGTTTAGTAATTACGTATTCAGTGTGACAACTACTCCCTAATACATATGAACAATACTGTTGTTAAATAAAACGTATCTCTATACAACTGAACCGAAAGGTGTTCTAGCAAATCCTGACTACATGTATCTTCAGTGACTAGTAGCACCAGCTGCTGGTTATCAAATCCGTTATATTCACCGAAGCGATAGTTATTTTTCTAGTTTGCTACCTATATGATTTACTTGATAATCAAATCGACAAAACTAACTAACAACAATTTTTCCCAATAATAACGTTTATGACCAAGATTTAGTGCTTCCTTTCCAGAACTGTCCAAGAACATCTCGCATGGCAACAGACACGTTCTTCAAAGTGAACAAGATCCTAAGTATGATACTGTGCTCACTGCGAAACGTCCAATAATAAAACAGGGCAACTTATTTATTATTCATTACTTTCAATAGTGTTCTATCTGTACTCGTTTGACCACAGACATCAGGTTCACTGTATTCTTGTGCAAACAACTGTCGGGTAGACTTTCGTATTGCTTGAACATTATAACATTTTTTTAATTCTGATGTCATGATCTGAACTAAAACAGAAACAGCCATCTGAAATGGTGACAGAACAATTTCTAGAACTCTTTTTCTATACAGAAACTGTCTCTAGCAATGATCTCAAAGCTGTCACGAACGACAGACTTTCCTTAAGAGAAACATTTCCATAAAACCACTCACCTTTAAATAAATGGGAAATCTGTTATTAGCATATATTACTTTATGCTAAATAAACCACAATGGAGGCATCACATTCGTAAACAGTTGCATAACAAAACAACATTTACTGTGTTATCTGGGTAAAAACACATCTTGTAGAATGTATGCAAGACAAACTCATACAATTAAAGCATCATATGGATAAACAGTTATATTACTGTGGTAGTTAAGAAAACACATCATTTGGAATTTATTCTGTAAAAATGTATCAAACAAACAAACAGTTATACCAGAAACCTGTCGTAGATTGAAAAAACCCACACCAAACATCTCGTGGAATGTATCACAATTAAAGAATATATCATATGCATAAACATTATATAAAAGTTATATAACTGTAGTAGTTTGGAAAACACATCACGTGGAATTTATTGTATAATAAATGGATCAAACGCACTAACAGTTATACAAAAAACTAAACAAAAACAAAACAAAATCCTGTGGTAGACTGAAAGAAAGAAAAAAGAACCACGTGCAGTTTAATTATAAAGAGAGAAAAGCTTATTCATGTGTATATGTGTACAACACAATGTGTGAAAACTCGTCCACAATGTTTATACGACACTACGAATCCAACCATACGCACATGACCTTTACTGTTTTATACTTGTAAATAACTAATGGGATGAATCGTGTGTTCGCGGATTATTACTTTATGCAAGATAAGCAAATTGATTACGTTCATCATTACCACATACATGCACCGAGCATTCCGTCTTAACAGATTAAATTACCTCGTATTTTAAATCCTCTAGCTTAACAGCCTTTTAAAGAACTAATAAACCGTTCTAGTTTTAATATATTATTGCAATCATGGAATAAAGGAAAGAAAGGTTCAAAACCTCACTAGATTTAATTGGAAACTATTTGGAGTACTGCTTATGCTGTTTGCTACATAATAATTATGATCTACAACAACAACAACAATAACAACAACAATACAATAATAATAATATTAACACGTTGACTGCCGAACATAATATAGTGGATTTCTTTCCTTTGCCGCTACAAGTATACCGAATCTTTAATGTAATTTAAGTGAAGAAAAATGTATAACAATTTTAAACGTTTAATTTCATTACATTGATTTGTTATTCCCCAGCAAACTTATTGGATTAGTTATAACCATTGCTGGCATCTTTAATTTACGATAGTGTAGCGCTGGCTTTAGTGGGGACAATTCTTATAGACATATCTACATGTATACTTGTAGTTGGCAGTCAATGTGTTAAAAGCAGACAGGAAAATCAGAAAAGACCGATCTCTGTTGTTTTAGCAAGTTACTATCTTGGATTAACGTAATATGCAATAAAATATATTTCAATCAATCAGATACCCCAATAAGATGTAACTAAATAAGTATTCCAGGTGGGATCTCATTACACCCGAAGGTCATACTTTTAGGGATCATCCCAACATATTAAAATTTAAACAAATGATGACTGTAAACAAAATAAATATTCTAAAAAACTTATGTAAATTAATAAAAGAAATCACAGTAAAATATAGATTAATACAATGGCTATTATTATGTACATGTGTGTATACATTTTTATGTCCGTATACGGATGTGCTGCTATTTTATATAATATTTGGTATAATTTTATACTGTGATGAAACATTGTTTAACTTATTTTTATTGTATCTCCTGCTAAACCCCATCTTGTCATTATTCTTGTTCTTCTTGAATATACAATGAAGCTAATTGCAGTTTCTTATATATACAATGAAGCTAATTGCAGTCTCTTATATACTGATCATTATAATGGACTGATAATGGTAGAGTTCATTTTAGAATTAACTGATGACCACGGCTTTTATCAAGTATCCGTTGGATTTCGTCATGTATTCAAACCGATTTAGAATTAAAAAAATATTTTGACCATAAGATTCCATTGGAAATATTTTCAAAAATCACCAACACAACTAAAATAGAAAACAGAAATTGAATCAAGTTTCAATACCAACACACACACACAATACGTTAATAATGAGAATGGTCTCTTCAGTCTATATTTTTAATAAACCACGAACTCCAGAAATCCCTGTCAAAAAAATGATTAACCCATAGAACATTTTAGACCATGATAATTGCGACTGATTCTAAAATTGGCAATGATTTTCAAACACAGAAAGAACATCTTTTATTTTGCCCGTCTGGTAGTCTCTCGTTGAACAAAAACATTATTTGTCGATGTGGTCTTGACGTGCACAACAAATCATGTTAATCTCCACATAGCTTTTGATCACAATAATAGTCTTTTTGCACTAGTTGTAAATGTCAAATTTCCAATAGTGTTATTTTAGCAGACATTCGGCGCGGGGTATACGATGTAAAGACAGTAAGTAGGGTTGAAATCCCGCATAAAGTCTGATCTGTATGTGATATTACGGCATCGGCAAAGCACATAATCAGAAGTAACAACTCTTTGTCTTATATTATAGTTCTGAACAGACGCCTTGCACCCAATGAGTGTTACCACCGAGTGACATTGTCATTTTGTATTATCATCATAGAAGTATTGTTTTAACTCACACACCTTGTTGGTGTATTCATTTTTCGCCGTCTATTTAAAATACATCGAAAATAATGGTTTGTTTATCCAGGGGGGTTATCATAAAACAAAATGGTGGTAACAGACAGATGCATTTAATGATAATGGTCATCAAATAAATGGCGTGATTAGAACACGCAAAATACACAGATTTTTGTTTAAATGTAAACATCTGCCTTTTGAGTTAGTGGAAACAAAGACCAATCATTTTCGTATTTGTCTCCGACTGTTCTTTAGGTGAAATGTTTGATATTTTACAAATGTTAAATGTACTTTCTGTTTACTAATATGCGTCTGTTCGTCGTCAGGTGTGACGTTATGGTTGTGTACGTTCGTATATGTCTACAATATATGTTAGGTGCTGTAAATAAAGACAAAATAACTGTAATTGAAGACAGTTGACGGATCCAGAAAATCCATTAAAAAAAAATAATAAACATTTTAAAATGTAATAATACTTTTTTTTTTAATCGCAAACTTTAGGGGTGTGGGGGCCTGGCGCAAAACCCTAGACCTGCAACTGTAGACAGTTAAACCTATGGACAAGATATTGGATTAATTATTATTATTATAATTTTTTTAATAAATAGTGAGAAATACTGAAGTTCTGTAAAAACCAAACAGTTGGTTAGTAACAGTTTTAATGTATTGAATCTCAGGTATTCAGTTATTTTTACGGAGAAACACAAATACACATCGTAAGGACGGCTTTGTTTAATTTTCCTTTTAATTAAATTGCAACGAATCTTGTTACTGGGTTGTTTCTTTACTGAGAGACTGTGTTAGTAGTGTCTAGGATTAATTCTCCCCTGGGAAATACAGTAACAATTTAAAGCAACCATTTCATTTCATTCGCCTGTCTGAAAAGGATTTATTGCCGAGCTATTTCATATTAAAAGCAGACACGACGAGAGCTTCCGTAAAATTCGTTATCGCGAGCCTCAGTGCATGTCACGTGCGACACTAATTCTGTTAACGGCTTATTTATGAACAAACGCGCATAGTATTTTGTCAGAATCCCACTGTTAACGTTGAGCATTTACGTAAATTTAAGTCGAGTGTACAGAATAATAAGAAAATGACAAATGCTTTCTTTGATGGTTTCTCTACTATCCTCTGTATTATTATTATTATTTTATTGAATCTGAGGTGAGACATTATCCAGGCACTGTGTCCTGGAGAAGCTCATAATGCAGTGTATTATTTTATGTATTGACTAAGTTTTAAATCATTCAGCCACTGTAGCCAGAAGTAGGTGATGATTCTGTGTATTATTTTATATATTGAATGTCAGGTATGACATTATTCAGCCACTGTAGCCAGAAGTAGGTGATGATCCTGTGCATTATTTTATATATTGAATGTCCGGTATGACATTATTCAGCCATTGTAGTCGGAAGTAGCTGATGATCATGTGCATTATTTTATATATTGAATGTCAGGTATGACTTTATTCAGCCACTGTATCCCGCCGTAGATCATGATCCTGTGTATTATTTTATATATTGAATGTCAGATATGACATCATTCAGCCACTGTATCCCAGCGTAGATCATGATCCTGTGTATTACTTTATATATTGAATGTCAGATATGACATCATTCAGCCACTGTATCACAGCATAGCTCATGATCCTGTGTATTTCAAAGTATTTTATGTATTGAATCTCAGGTATGATATCGTTGATACACCAGATGGATTTTGATGATTGTTTAAAATTCGTACCGAATTGGAATGTAGATCAAATTTTAAATTAAAAGATCTATTGACAATATTACGCATCAACGTTATCAATTTTATAATGTATTTAACATGTTCACTCTACCGTTTGACCCATTTCTTATATATTATTTTAAAGTTACATTAAATAAACACACTGACGAATGTACTGATTACCAGTAATAGAGAACCATTTATAATAATTGGATCAAGCTGGTGTGAAATACGAGCATATTCCAGTACTATTACCACGGACGAATATACTGATTGCCAGTAATAGATAAACATAATTAATATTTGTATCTAGCTGGTATGAAATACGTGCATATTCCAGTACTATTACCACGGACTAATGTACTGACTGCCTGTAATAGAGAATCATTTATATTATTTGTATCTAGCTAATATGAAATACGTGCATATTCCAGTGATATTACCACGAAAGAATGTACTGATTACCAGTAATAGAGAACCATTTATATTATTTGTATCTAGCTGATATGAAATACGTGCATATTCCAGTACTATTCCCACGGGCAAAGGTACTGATTGCCAGTAATAGAGAACCATTTATATTATTTGTATCTAACTGATATGAAATACGTGCATATTCCAGTACTATTACCATGGACAAATGTACTGATTGCCAGTAATAGAGAACCATCTATAATATTTGTATCTAGCTGGTATGAAATACGTTCATATTCGAGCCGCTGTTGTATTCCTTTTAAACAGTCCAGTGGCGTAGCTTGCATTGAGGCAATGAGTCAATTGCCTCACTAGATTTTTTTTTGCAGAACAAAAATGAATGTGATTAATATTATAAAAGTTGATTAAAATACGAGAAATAACTAGCATTGCCTTACTAGAAAAAAGACACAATCTACGCCAATGCAGTTGTCATTCAAAACTGTGGATGACATTGCGTTTATGTATGCAAAATAAACTGTTAGTTGTTCTTGAAATCTGATATGTGGTGAAGCACTTTGGGAAAAGTACTTTTATGTAAGAATACTGAATAAATAATTATACTGAACCAATTTCCTTATATTTCAAGCTCAGAAACAATCATGTTTTCATTCCTTTCTTTCTGTTTTAATGTCTTTCCTTCGTTTTCAAATTCTTTGCAGAAATGTTTAGAATTTTACTCTCCAGTTAGAATTAATGACGTATGAGAACATCCCCTGGGCCTTGTCTTGTACACATATGCAGCTTTAAACAAATACACAATTATATAATGTAAACATCAAGTTAACCAGGCATAACATCTGACGTTGTAAAGATCGTGGCATGTTGATTTATGGAGTATCGGAGGACTACTAACAGGGTAAATGACGTTGTAAATAATTGACGCTGCCCTAGAAAGGCATAAGCACTGAATGAAAGTGTGGGGAGAAACGCTATACACAAACCTACTTACTGGATGGCGCACGTCGCTTTGATTCCACAAGCTCTTTAATTGTTAATTTCTAATCACACAACCAGACAGGAATGTTGAATAACAACGAAGCCGCTTGGTTAAATGACATCGAGTATGTCATCAATAATTATTAACCACTTCTTAAGCTTGTATCAACAGGGCACAACTGGATTTAGTATCCCACCATTCACCAAGACCGTGTCGCTATGGTCGTAAACAGAGATCAACTTAACCCCTTTTCGGTTTGTTTATGTAAACGTTTGCATTTGTCTGCAAACATTAGTTATTTGTTGGTCTTTAGTATTTTTTTACTTCTAAATGTTTATCAAAACGTTTTTGTGATATTTAGATTCTGTTTCACATTGTGACGCATCGATGACTAACGTGATGTCTGATAAGGTATCTTATTATATAGTAGTACACAAGATTTCGTCATTTTCTTGAAAACAACAGATGTAGTAAACGGCGAGCTGTACACATCATGATTGCCACATTTCGCGGACATCTGGCATCACCACTGATTCAACAGTGATTCATGAGTACAGATGCTAATTGGTTTGCATATTCGTTTATTCTTTCATAAAAATCAATCAATCAAATAAAATAAATAACACATAAAAAAAAACAATCCCACCAAAAAAATGCCCACTCACAACAAACAAAGAAACAAGCTGATTCTAACTAAACGTCAAGGTTATTAAAGTTTAAATATATGTGTGATACACACAGGAAGCTATCTGTAAATAAATGATGTATAAATAACGGGATACAGATAATCCTATATTGATTTACCATCTTCCATCATAGAACAAACAGCAGGAAGATTTTGCTAGCATCATGTCCTTTTTTGAAAAATGATCTTATTTAGTGACAAAAAGCGTTTACTGTAACATATTTAAAATCCATAAATACTATATTTTGACTTAATTTGATTTTGTTGTTTTAGAAACTGGGCAGTTCCGTATTAATTATCAGTCATTAAATCACAAAAAGTCGGTTTATTGGTTCATACTGGTTTATACTATCATTATTTTTGAGTATAACACTAACTTCATTTTCTTACTATATTCTTATTAAAGGTGTTTGGTTTGTTTTGGGGGTTTTGTTTTTTATTATAATTTTAGTTTTTTGTTTGTTTTAGTAATCATTGTTTTACCGCTATACAGAAATACGGTTTTGTACACTACATTTTCATGCCGAGTTAAAGAAAAAGAAAGTACAAACTATTTATGTCGGTTTTAGGTTGATCGTTAAGCTGTGCAAGCAATACCCTCAATCCTTGTATGCACACAATTAAGCCAAAACCAATACTGGTTATATAGGGACAAGAAATATCATGTTATGACACAGTCATGTAATCCCTGTTCCTAACAGATAGTGTGGATTCTTCTTCTTATTATTATTTTTTGGTTTGTTTTGTTTAACGACATCACTAAAGCACATTGATTTATTAATCATCGGCTATTGGATGTCAAACATTTCGTTATTTTGACAGATAGTCAAAGGTGAGCCAGCTTCCAATGGGTTTTGAACCACTGTCATCGGCTTGAGAGTTCGACGTTCTACATCAGGACCACAGAGGCTCACTGGTGGATTGTTCTACTCATGACGTTAAGGAATATACAGGGGTGTTGGAGCCGGGGGTGGGAGCTTGGGGGTGTTCTGGAGGGGGCTACATCATATTATAATTATCATAAATATGTTTTTAATTCATTGTTTAATTATTCACAGGCAAATTCTGATGTTCAGAAACGGGAGCAGCTCCCCCAATATGAATTTAGTTCCAACGCCCCTAATAGATTTATTGATGTTTCATCACGTATGCCTAGTTTTAAAGCTTAGGGCATATCGAGCAGTACTGGGTTTACCAGTAATATACACAAAGTATACACAATAACAAAACACAACACCAAACATTCAAATTGATTTTCCTAATATGCTGTATCATCGGAGAATGTTAATAATGTGCAGGTGACTGTGTAATTAAAAATAATGGAGTCACTGATGGCAATATTTCCTATTGAATGTTTCGTATTCGTGTCGTCTAGTAGAGCGTTAAGTTAGTTAGGTTTCGTGGCTGTCACTGTTTACCCTTATCTGGTTTGTATGATGACATTGATAAATGTCAAAACAACAGATTGCATCTTTACAATGGTCAGTTTTCCTTTCATGTTGAATGATATTTCAACATTTGTTAACATGGAACTGGAGCAAAACGACGCAACATTAATATTTAATTAAAATTAAAATAAAAGTCTATGTAGAAATAATTGGTTCTTCAAAAGAGCCCAATACGATGACACAAGATAATCATGTATATTGCGTCACATAATGTTTTATTGTTCGTGTATGTATGTTTATATTTAGAGTAGTAAAGATGTACAGACAGCTCAGTAGATGAACTTTAAAATGTGGGTGTGCTAGGTGTTCGCAAAAGGTGAGCACATCCAGTGAAAGTATGTATGTATGTATGTATGTATGTATGTATGTATGTATGTATGTATATGTGTGTGTTATTGCTTGTACTACTACTAATAATATAAATTATATAATGATTTCAAAACTGTTTATTTAGGAGATTAATGTATGTTATGTTACACTATGAACATATGTATGAATGAATGTATAATGTATTAGTTTTAGTTATGTTACAAATAAATAATCAAATAATTTAATTATTGTCAAGGGGATATTGACCATGAGGATATTGTCCTAAAACCCGTTTAATGTGTTTATATCCAGAAAGAGTGTCAAACACGTTAGCCAGTGCACGTATGATACCTATCGTGTGTACATGTGTTAATGCGATGACTGAATAATGAATAACTACAATGAGTGGCATATGTATACATTTAATGATTGCCGAACGTACTTGCAACATCTGGAGTCTAATCAATGTTTTTCTCACCCTCTAATCGGTAAAGCTTTGATGAAAATGTCTCTTATGAATAGGCAGGTAATTTAAATCATGCTAATATACAGTGTATTTTGATTCAGATTATCAGAGCATAATAATATAATAAATGAGATGGAGCCAGAAAATGAATTACCAAGATTTCAGGTCAAGCGCTTATATTATTAGTTGATTCTCGATTGAACCCCGCTCTAACTTAGTCCGTCTTTAAACCAGATTGAATTAATAATGCTTTTCACGCTGTTGTGTCCTGTTTATAAGTTGATAAATGGTTTCTAAAAATACCATTGTTTTTTATACATGACACATTTAATTTTTATATTTTACAGATAATTATATTTCCGGCTATTACAAACATTTGTGCCTTTAATATCCTTTCTTATGTCTTCCTTCAAACATGCATGTTGGCACTTCCATTGTCTTTCTCTTCGATGTGATATTTGTAGGAGTTTAACATGTTAAATAATCATTAAAAAAACAACCTAAATGCACTTGCCATAGAGCTACGGTCATTGCCTTTAAGTCTAAAGTGGTCATTTGTTCTTATCTTGTTCTAAACCGTATTTCTACACAATTTAGGGAGACTAGAAGATTCATACACAGAATCATTAAGGTCTATTTTAAGGTTATTTTATGTGTGATGAGCAACTTAATACTAATAAATGTATTATGTTTTCACAGATGGTTTAGGAGCTCACATCGAATTCGACAAGTATGGTGATGGTCCTGGAAGATATACTATCATGAACTATCAGCTAAACAGAACTACACGACACTACGAATATAGAGAGGTGGGACGCTGGGCCACCACGCTTAATATTGACCTTGAGAAGATCGTCTGGTCTGGAGGAACAATGGATATACCCAACTCACGCTGCAGCGAGCCTTGCAAGAAGGGGGAGATAAAGAACACGAGGGACGGAGATCCTTGCTGCTGGATCTGTACTAAATGTATGCCGTGGGAGTTCGTTCGGGACGAGAAAACCTGCGAGCCGTGCCCAAAAGGCAAGTGGCCATACGCAGACAAATCCGGCTGTTTTGGTTTGGAGATAGAATACATGACTTGGGGCAGTATATACGCTATCATACCAATGTGCCTGAGTGGGATTGGTATACTGTGCACAGGCTTCACAATCATCATATTTCTTACACACAACGACACTCCCGTGGTGAGGGCGTCAGGGAGAGAGCTTAGTTACATGCTTCTTAGTGGCAGTCTTTTCTGTTACATGATGACCTTCTTGTTACTGGCGAAGCCATCTCCTATTATTTGTGCTTTCCAGAGATTTGGAGTAGGGTTCGGATTTTCGGTTGTGTATTCCGCTATTTTGACTAAAACCAACAGGATTTCAAGGATATTTGAAAGTGCAAGGAGGTCTGCAAAGAGACCCCCTTTTATCAGTCCCAGGTCACAGCTTGTAATAGCAGGAATTCTTGTTTTCATTCAAGTATTGTTTACCTGTGTGTGGTTACTGTTGGAGCCACCCGGCATGAGATTACATTATCCTGATGAAAGAAAGGCACTAGTGATTCTAAAGTGTAAAAGTGACGACTTATCATTTCTTGTGTCGTTGGTGTATAACATGCTTCTGATTATAATATGTACTGTGTACGCAATAAAGACAAGAAAAATACCTGAAAACTTCAACGAATCTAAGTTCATCGGGTTTGCCATGTACACTACGTGCATTATATGGCTGGCCTTTGTTCCTATATACTTTGGAACTCTCAATTCCTTTAAGGTACGTACCATATTCTTTATATGTGATATTTCATAGAGTAAAACCTATCTAGAAAAGTGATTTAAACACACGAGAATTTGTTATTATTATTTTTTTTGTCGACTAGGGAATTATAAACAAAATAATATTTAATGTTTTATTCAATACTTAATACTTTTCTATGGTAAATGGCCATTAACACACATGAATAACTAAATTGTCCGTTGCATTTCAAAACATTATATTAACACTAGTACTTTAGTAACAGGTTGTATATGCATAGTATACACGCATTTTGCATTATATGCCATCTCTATTATTATGTAAAAAGTGTTATACATTTATTTGGTAAATGATATGAATCTCTAAGGACAGCTGCATTATTCTACATCTGTTTATAGATTGTGAACTACATGCATAGAAACATTGGACTAAAAAGTATTTGTAGACTAGCTAATGCATATTTTATGAAGATTCTCATTACAATTATACATACATATTTATTATACCATTCTCATCTTTGGTATATATTAGAATTAAAGTTTGTATCAAAGGAAAGCCATGTCCAAAAAGCCCATCGTCTTACCAATACCGGTAAATAGACTGTTAATGTAGATATTTACAATGGCATTATACAAACACTTTATGTAAATGTCTACGTTTTTGAGTCTTAATGGTCCAATGGTAGGACATCGCACTCTCAAACTGAAAAGGCTGACTATGTATCTAAAATTAAAAAAAATGTTTTTCATCCAATAGCCGATGATTAATAAATCAGTGTAGTTGTGTCATTACAAACACAAATGCAACTCTGCTATATAAAACAAAACAGTGTTTGGACTAATTTTGCGCCTTCGCTTTTATAGCTGTCTAAATACGATTTCCTTAATGGGTTACTCATGGTCAACAATGACCGTCAGACGTATGTTTTCAGCCTGACTTCACTCATCCAAATATTGGTTTGGCGTGGCACTCTTTGTATTCATGAACTACGGACAAGACACGGATAGCCATGTTTCTCTCTATGCCGTTCCTTGTCGTCTGATGCCTGGCAGACGACATCGGTCACTTTCGCTAGAGCTAGCGTATGATGGGTATTTTTCAAACATCCAATTTCTGGACTCTTGCTTATATAATCGTAGTCTGAGTTCATAGCTTAAAGAAAGTTATTTATTTGACAAAATCCCAACACATGGATGGCTTTCGTGTGTTAAAAGTATGATTAGTATAACACATGATCAACAAATGAAACCCTATTTTTTTCTTTACCATATACACTGTTTCAAAATAGGTAGGTAGGGGATATTAAAACGTAAAACAAGATTACAAAAACAGTTTAATAAGTCCAGTAACAGTGGTTAGTGGGTAATGAGAAGCAGTTATGTGGCACACTACTGTCATGAAATGTTTATGACAGAATAGCGTGGTATGGCCGAATATTGCCCAGATATGCTTCAAGGGTAGAAATTGCGAAATTCAAATTTTGATTAATCTATTCATTAATACAGGGTAAAAGCACTGCGGTTATCTAAACATGCATGGAGTATACGTGGCGGACTCCAGATCAACATCCAATAAGAATCTGGGTGTATCCTTTCCTATTCCATTAGATCGACGCCTAAATCTGCAAAATGTCTTGAACGTCGTTGCCATTATGTGGTGATGTTCCACACTTTTTCAATGGTCGGTGTATGGCATAGTAGTAATCACTTGTTTTGAGATTTCGATTACGCTTCATTCTATACTTATTGGTATTTGAACACACATATCCCCATCTTATTTTGAACAGTATATAAGTAGTTTCCATTAAACATAAAAGAAAACTGAACTGCCTTTAATTCGCAAATTGTGGACTACAGCCATAAAAAGACAATAGCAAATCAGGTAACGGCTGATAGTCTGAATAACGTATTTGTTTGTAATTCGTTTAAGACATATGTTACTACAACGTTAACGTATGTCTTAAACCATGCGTTTAAATTTTAATGAACACGAATCCAGATGCATATGTGTGTTGATACATCATGGTTTTTATTGCTATATCGAGGTCAAGGGGAGCATTTCCACATGATCATCTACTCGCAATAAATGAGACGTCCTAGCCCATTCTCTTGAGGAGAGATTCTTGTGGAAATTACTTTCTTTCCTTGGCTGCTGAAACGACTGGTGTCTGTCTAGAAGACGAGTATATCATTTGATTTATGCGCTTTTATTTGGAGGCCATTCCTCTCGACTCCTTAACAAGGGGTCATAATCAAATCCGTCCGATTATTCGATTTACTAGAAGACAAGCTCAAGCCTCAATAATTGAACTCTAGGCAAGAGAACCATAAAGAGGCACGCACTGAAGGGAAATAACTCACTAACGTATACGTCAGGTTTGATTCCCACAAGGCTACCGTTTGTCGGTATATTGCTTGATAAATTGTTTTGTGTCAAGGGTCTGATATAGAAGAAAGATTAATAATTTTGGCTGAAACATATTAAGCCTGCTATTAGGGATATAATACAGGATCTCCATTCATGTCTATACTTGTAAACGACTCATGAGTCTACAAACATGAACAGAAATTTGAATATTTGCTGTTGAATCAGAATACATCTATAATAAAAACAGTAAATCCATAATTCGAGTTAGCAAACACGCGCGCACAATCTGTTTCATTCTTTTTTCTTTCTTTTTTTCTTATTATTTCTTTCTTTCTGTGTGTATGAATGTATGTATGTCTGTCTGTCTTTCTGTCTCTCTCAACCTCTGCCTGTCTGTCTGTCTGTCTGTTTCTCTCTCTCACTCTCTCTCTCCATCTCTGGTGTGATGCATGTAAATATGGCTTGATTCAGCGATACTGTTTTGATAATATTCTTTCATTCTGTTCTGTTTGTGTTCAAGTGAAACGTACTTGAACATTGCTATTATGGGTATATGTTATTAACGTAATTAGTATCCATGCCTGCATGCACTATTCTTTTATTTAAACAAAAATTTAATATCAATTTTTTACTATGATAGTAAGGGTCAAAGAAAATTCTAATTGGGGTAGTCCGATATTAGATATAATCACTGCTGCATTATTTGAAGTTCTGTTTTCGGAACAGGTTATTAAAATCGATAACACTACACCTCGAGGAAGCGAGTTTAATAAGCGACAGTTCAATTTGTGTAAACATACGGTGCAGTATTAACGCATTATTTTCTCCATAATTATGTGTCCAGTACTTCCACCGCACGGAAGAAGCCAGCTGGGCATTACATTTTTCAATTTTTGCTGCTGTGTTTCTTAATTCCAATATAGTTATTATTCATTTAGATGCTGTTTTTTTCTGTGTGTATCTAAGTGGTTTAATTATTACTCTTACTATGCATATATCTGTACAGTACAGTGATTAAGGGATATTTGTTTTATGTAGCATTGAAATAATTACATTCGCGTGTTACTGTCAAAACATTGGTGATATTCTTCTTCCTTTTGTTTTACTTCCTCGTCTTGTTCTTCTGTGTCCAGTCTTTTGATGGTCGGGTTGTATTAGTGATCTGGAGGTGGACGTGTACTTATCCATCATCAGGGGGTGGTCAATAGGTTTTGATATTGATAGCATGTATAGTGACACCGCTCCCCAACAACAACAAAATATCGGCTATTGTCAGTCATAATACGATTAATATAATTGTTTTATGTTAAACATCAGTAATAAAAAGCTGATTTAAAACCATATACAATATAAGACAGATCGAAAATAATTTATTCAAATTTTCTTTTAAGACGGTAATAATGTGGATGGAACCCAAATGATTCCACCACACCCTCATTGCCAAACACATTGTCTCTAAGGGGCTGTTGTTAAGGAAAATCCACCAAATGTGAAGCAGTGTTAATCTACACTGACAGTGATCAAACTGAGGTGGAGGGTCGGTCTTCAAAATAAAAATATATTAGCTATTACCAATACGGAAACGACACAAGATAACTTCATCTTTTCGTGTCCGTCTGTTGGAGGACTGCCAGTCGCCCAAAACTGGCTTTCAAATGAAATTAAGTTAGTTCGCTCTCGCTTTGTTTCAATCGCCTTGCCAGTTAGAGAAAAATATATTTATTGAAATTTGTGTATGGGATACTCATAATGACATAAGGCAAATCCAAAGCAGCCTTGACAGCTAGGTCTGGTTTTTCATTGCCCCTAATGTCAACCTAACTAGGCGCCAAACAAAAGAAAATGTTTTTTTAACACTTTCGCCGTATGGAACACAACGTCTTTATTAGGTTATTGTATTTTGTCCCAATCATCATGTTCGTTATATAACTGCTGGTTAACTGATAAGCTGGCGATTTGTTAAACAAATATTCTTTTCTTTAGGAATAAAACCTATTTAAGAAACTGCTTTTAAAAAAATAAACCTGATGCATTTGTTATAAATAAGTAACGAATAGACGGTAGTTTGTTTATAAAACTTCCTGTCTGTAATATCATCCTCAAACTTACACTATCACATAGTTCTTGGACACATTTAAAAAAAAAAAGGTTACAATTTATCGCTGTCAAGCATGGATGTCAGTTGCCACGCTATTTGCTAGTACATAATGGAACAGTTTCCGTATTTGAGAGAAAAAAACATCTTTAGATGCGGTACTTTGTTGACTGGTAATGTTAAGTGGTCTTCGCAATAGTCATAAACAGTGATAGATGATGAAGGGAATCATTAAGCTAGATTCCAACATGATCGAGGTTGTTCAGTCATGAAGGTAGGCAGTTGCACGATGAGCGTGTTATGTTGTGATAAACACACGCGGGTTTGCCTTAAAAAGTAAACTGACACTGTTCTGTTAAATGCTTTTAGCTGGAGGTCCTGCTTCACTAACATTGAAATGACACAATAATGCAGCGTTCGTTTCCTGGGTACTTACTATTAAGCAGTTCAAAGAACGAAATACGCGCATTTGGAGATAGTATCAATGCTATTACCTAGTGACATCAAAGCCACAGAACCATTACCGGATTCCAAATTATATCTCTACGAAAGACGGAGTGTTGTTATTTCAACAAAGTGGTTAGAATAAGATCAATTGAGCACAAACAAACATTAGAACAAAATATTCAAAACTGTTTTAATGTACAGTACAATGCTGACAATCTTAAAAGGTTGTGCTCGCTAGATTCCAAAGATTGTGCAATTATTTGGCAATGAGACAAGACATGCATGGACCTATAAACGATATCACAAAACACAACAGGACACTAAAATCGTTAATATCCCTAAAACTTAAAATATGTATATGTTATGGATGTTTGTTTTCTATTATGATGCTAAAGAATAAATTGGAGCATTACTACTTTCAAAATACATACACGTATGCACCATATTCACTTGAAATCAGTATGATGTTTAACCACCACCCCTAGCACTAAACATAAATACCATCTACTGGAGACTTGTAATCAGTACACCAGTTATTTCATAATGAAATGTAGTGCCAATGTATAAGTCGGGTTTTGTAATACATCGCGTAGATTATGCAGTAAAACGAGGTAGATATAGAATTGATAAAGGTAGTTGAATGAGAATAACTTATAAAACCATATGCACCCCTAACATATCTGATATGCTCATAATAATATTATCTTGCAACACCTAGTGTCATCATCATTTTGAATGTGATTCATTAGTAAATGCTGATATTGATATATATGTTTTTTAAAATTGTATTTGTGTAACTCGTAACTGTTGCATCCCTAATGTTGAACACTGTATCTCTGCACCACAGTGATGGTTTACATCCTTGAATTACTTTTGAAACAGATATGATACAAGGTGCTCACGAAACTTAAACGTACCCTGTTCCACATCAGCAGTAACATTATTTTCATTTCTGGCCAGCCCATATCATATTTGTTGCAATTCTGGATCTCTTAGACGCATCATACAACATCGTCACACTCTCCGTCAAAACGTGTATACCATGTCACAATACAGACTGTCAAGTAATATTGTTCTTGGACGTTTCAGATTCAGATCACTACTTTGTGTGTGTCTATCACCCTGAGTGCTTCGGTTGCCTTGCTGTGTCTGTTTTTGCCAAAGGTCTACATAATTGTCTTCCAACCACAGAAGAATGTCAGAAAACTTACAATGAATTCTGCTAGTTATAAAATGGCGCCCACTGGTTCTACAGGAACATCGAATAATTTTGGTGAGTTTTTCCTATCTATTATTATTACAACATTTTAAGTCTTTTGTATGGATTCCATACGTAATATTATTCTGGCATTAACCAGTTCTAAATATTTATGTAATATAAGGTTTCCGTATCATCATCATCATCATCATGTTACCGAATTTAAAACAAAAATCTGTATTCATGAGTTTTATTATTATTATTTCCGAATTTATTTTATTTATTTATTTTGTGGGTTCGCTATTTCCTATTTTTTGAGACAGAAGGTCTTAAGTACATTCTTGCTGACAGAAAAGAAAATCTGCAACCTGGCGTTGACGTCTTAATGTAAACTGGTATCATAGTGAACAAACTATTTAATATGTACAATTTATGGTGGCAATGTTACTATGCGGGATACACAGCTCCCCTTTCCCTAAATCACATAGACCGTTTTGGCATACAGAAATAACGGTAATCTTACAACAATCAGCAAGAACAAAAAGCTCACAACTGCCAATACTGTAGATATTGTTATACTAGGTAACTATTTTTCTATGTAGACTTAAGTGTAGTTACACCATTCTGGCACTATGTGTTTTTCATCGTAAGTGGCAAGTATCTTAAAACCCAAATGTCGTAGTTGACATTACAGCATTCTAGCATTAGCAAATAATGAAATACGTCCTTTCGACCTTCAGGAAAGTGCTCAATATCATTTAAGTCTTTGTAGTTCCGATGCATATCTTGTTCAAATATTATTGTAGAATTATTCTAAAATGCATACTTCATTGTCAAATAATATTTTTTATAATCAGTTTGTCCTTAAATGTGCTTACGCCCTTTTGTCTAACTGTTCGATTTATTATTATGTTGCCCAGTTTTATATCGTCTTTGTGCACAATTTCCAACTTTTATGACCTTTAAAAATAGTTGTAGTTTGTCTCATCCACCTATTATGATCGAGCACACATTTAAATATTTACTTAGTGAATGTCATTAGAATAAATTCTCAGTGGACCCATCTGCAGTTTGGGTTATTTTCTGTTCCAACGAAGGTCCACAACTGGTTCATCAAAGGCCGTGGTATATGCTGTCCTATATGTGGTACGGTGCATATAAAATATCCCTTGCTGTTTATTGGAAAGAGTAGCCTATGTGGCGGCAGCGGGTTTCTTCTGAATACATATGTCAAAATGACGTCCAATAACCGATGATAAGATAATAATCAATGTGCTCTAGTGGCGTTGTTAAATAAAACAATCTTTACTTTGTCATTGGAATAATTACATGCGTGCAGTACAACATTCTTCATGTGACGCTTGACGAGATCAATCAATTTTCTTTTCTAATTTTCATACTCTCATTTTTCAAATTTGCTGTAGTGCACATATTAATATCGTTATAACCTTTTGCATTAATAGCGGAACTGCGTTTTGTCTAATTAAATTCTTCAAAGTCATTACCATATAGAATACATGTCTGTTATACACACAAGAAAGTGTTTTACGATGCCATGCCCATAACTGTGTAGAATGTTCGATAGTTTGCAAGCATGGCATTGAAATGAAGCATGAAAATAGGCTAGTAAGTGGAGGATGCTGGTCGTGTTTATATAACTGAAGGCAGAGAAGACTGCAGCAGTGATCAGCCTCTAGTGCTAAAACTAGCTGACCTTGTCAAGATGTACCTTGCACGTTTGGAGAGCTTGGAGAAAGTGTCGCTGGTCGTATACACAGCACATAATTGAAAAATAGAATTCTAGTACAGTTTCCAGACACGCAACCACACGATAGACTGGATGTCTACCTTGCATTCCAAGACGACATTGCGCTTGTCCTGAACAAGGCCTATAATACAAACTATGATGATGAAGCCATTATTCTTCAATAATGTTTCTGGTATCAGTATTGAATCCGATGTGCAACTAAGTTGCTGGAAACGTTCTATACTTTTGGCAAAAGTCTCGTACCCAACACCAATATCTACATCTGATCGCTTGCTGTTCGCTGGACATTGAAGCTTTTCATTTGTCATTAGCTGACACACAACACACTTTTCCCAGTCAAACTGCTCTGACGAATCACTTGCCATAACTGTTGTAGGCCTACTCGGTGATTCACACTCGCGATTCTGATCACATTTCAACATCTGAAAGATACAAAACAAAAAGTTGATTAGCTCATGTTGAATAACTTTTTGGCTGTGTAACGAATGGCGGCCATATTGGAAATGGCGGCCATAAAGGATTTTGTAAGTGTCAATTGAATCTACATAACTCACAACTCAGTGCTGTGAGACGAAAAACAGAAGGAATACAGCAATGCATCAGAACATTGTTACAGGGGCGGCCATCTTGAAAATGGCGGCCCTCTTGGATTTTAAAGAGTCAGTCGATTCTCCATATTAGAGTTCCTCTTCCCACATAAAATACATCACACCTTATGGCTGTAAGACGAAACACACAAGTTGTACAGTAATTCATGAAAAAATTCTTATGTAGTGGCGGCCATCTTGAAATTGGCGGCCATATTGGATATTTTTCAAGTGGCCGAATAGCAAATTTTGTTCACTAAGTCAAACTCTATCATTGGTGAAAATGTCATGCTTGTGGCCAAAAACCCACAATTATTTCACCAAACTGTCTGACCTATTAGTGCGTATTACTTTACATTAAAATCGATTTGAATACAAAAGACATAGAAAAAAACGTCAGGTTAGAGGAAATTCCTAATAACATTTAGCTGTCTTTTATTATAATACTGGGTTTTTTTGTTTGTTTTTTTTGGGGGGGGAGGGGGGTTCTAATACCGTTTTCAATTATCTCCTTAATTATTAATTATGCAACTAAAATGCATCCTAAACGTAATGACACCGCAACACATATTGCAGTACCCCCTAAAATACGGACGTGGAAAAATGTGCAGAATTTGCATGACAGCGCAGAATTCTAGTACATCCGCAGAAAATCTATTTTCATGCAGAAAACCTGTAGAATTTTTATTTTACGCGGGGGATTTTTTTTTTTTTAAACACAATGAATATAAACGTCACATTTTGGAAAAAATAAACTGAAGCAATGAGTTAGAATTTTTTTTTTTTTTTTTTAAAGTATACAACGTATTAAATGGGCTAGATTTGTGATTTGTTTGCTGGTTATAAATAACTTCATTCGGTAACGATCGATTGTTTCCGTCTACGCAGAACAAATTGAACACGCCACTGGTGACACGTCCAGGAAGGCGAGCGCATCCATTCACGTGCTAGACTGGTTTTTGTGCCTAACAATTTATAAACGTTATGTGATTATGTGGTAATCAGGCAAATTGTTAGCGAGCACTCGCCCTCCTGAACACACCTTGGTTTACGGAATTAGTTATTTAGGTTACGGAAACTGCCGAAAACTCGTTGGAAGTAAATTACACAAGTTTCACGAATAGGAATATCACAACCAGCTACTCTAATCTGATATTTTTTAACGATTTGGTTAGACCACTGGATCCTGGTGATATCATGGAAATTTATATTGAAACAAACTTGGTGAAAAAATAATTAGTGTAAATTTGTTAGTATTATTATCAATTTTTATGTTGCAGAATTTGCCGCGGAATTTCCCATTTCTTATCGCAGAATATAGCTAATTTTACCGCGGAATTTAATAAATTTTGTCGCCGAATTCAGGGAGGACTGGCAGTATGGAGCGTGGAAAGGGACATGATTGTTACAGTATTCATATTACAGTATTCATATTTCCTGGCTACCCACAAAACAATAATTTAATGACAATATAAATTAGGAGGTGCTTAATTAATTTCCAGGTGCGGGATCTAGCTCAAACGGTGGCGAGTCTGCCTGTGAACCGGTCGGTCGTCGGATCGATCCTTTTCAGTTGACCCATTTGCAGTTTGGGCTATTTTCCGTTC
>JAULBS010137048.1:0-12978 GCA_032355785.1 Symmetromphalus regularis | reverse complement strand
TGGAGAGTGAAAAAGCTCCCCTGAACCTTACTTGGGGAGTGATTTATAGCTCTCCTCTACTTTTCAAATGTGAAACCTTGCAGTCATGATTCAGTTTAAAAGCTGATTTTTTTTATTTTTAAACAGAGTTTGAACTATGAATCAAGGTTGAACCATCAACAAAAAATGGGCTTAAAGTGTAGACGTTAGGATTAAATGGAGATTTTCTGGATCCACCAGTGTTTGCAGTACCAGAAAGTGTTCCATTGCACGTGACACAAAATCAATGTGGTTAGCATTTCCACTAGAGCCTAAACATCACCCATGTCTGTTTGTTCATTCATTTATTTTATTCATCTGTTTATAGAATGAAAGTCATGAGAACTGTTTATTGTACATTCAATCTTCTCAAACGTGTATTCTTTTTCTTAATTACATTATATAGGTCACTGTGATATACATCTCACACGAATGAATTTTGTTAACGTTTTTTTATAAAATTTATATTTACTCATATTTTGTAAAGAGGATTGTTTAAAAGAGTTATGTTTTACATTGTATTCATGATTATTTCATGATGTTTTAAACATGTTATGTTTTACATTTTATTCATGATTATTTCATGATGTTTTAAACATGTTGTGTTTTGTTTTTCTCTTCATGCCATTCTTATAGATGTTTCGATTAACAAATCCAGAGGTATTCTTAAAACTAGTTGTGTCTTCCATACTTTGTGTGTATTAGAAACCCATAGAAAGCATTTAATGTGTTCATTTTTTTTTTATCCCATTTTTAAGTGGCATTTTACTTACAGTCGAACTTCGATGCTTCAAAATTCAAAGGGTGTTTAAAATATTTTTAGTTTCTAAAATATTTGTTTATATTAGAAGTTATTCTTTTACACTGAATTGTTTTCATGATAATGTTATCTTATGCTCAATTACAGATCAATTATTTAATCTTTAACTTGATCATTTTCATCAACACTAGTTTTAGGTTTTTCCTATTAATTTGATTTGTTGGGACTGGAAAATGACTTTTGATTGATAAAGGTTTTGAATTTTAGAAATTCTAATCTACAGAAAGAACATTTTAGGAGAAGTATGTTTTTCAAATATTGTTTGTCTTACCGAAGTTTGACTGTAATTTCATTTTATTTTATTTTTTAAAGCATTTTACACTTCAGCACAAATTTTATCACTTTTATTTGAGCAGTCAAGATTGTCAGTGTGTTTAAAACTAATTATTCATTTGTTGATGGTTGAACAAAATTAAATAGATATATTATTCTGGCATCAGAGGTCACCATAGGCTGAAATGACCTCTAGCATTCAGGGTCCTTAATTTTTAAAAGTACATAAAATTATATCATGCCATTTCTGAGAAATTCTTTCAAAAAATATTTAAAATATCTAATGATATTTTTTAAAATTATTAGAAATATTTAAAAAAAATTAATGTAGTCAAAGAACGACTTACTCTCAGTTTGTGGTTGGTATGTTAAAGATGCGAATCGATGACATTTGATGTAAATGGATGACATTTGATAAGAGATACCCACAAGAAATAAAAACCTGACAAAAATGTTAATATTTACATGGAGGGCCAGATGTAATAGTCAACACAACCCCTGCAATTAAGAAAATGTCGATGGCAAAATAAACAATGTTGAGAAATAGTGTCCACAGCATTTCCCACACCAATTCTAGAGTAAAGTATAGTTTATTCTAATAATAATAAAAAAAATACACCTTGAAAAAATGTTTTAGTCCGCAGCAAAAACAGTGCCGTCGAGAATGAAAAACTCTGTGGCAGTCTCCATGGCATTGTCGATTTCCGCTGGCAATTTCAGGGGTTTTCAACATTTGTACATAAAACTGTTAAATTCTCTTGTACTACCAATGTTACAGATGAAAGGATCATAATAATACACGTGAAGACTTTTCCTGTTTATCAATCCCAACACACAATTATTGATTAAACCTGCAAATGATGTTTCTATAAATTATTATGGCATGGTTGGCTAATGATTACACTTGTCAAGGGAAGTGCACTTAATTGTTATGAATTGTTTTGTATATTCAGTTCTAAGTGTGGTTTCTCTTTTATTTTATATCTCTTTTATCACTGTATGTTAAGTATGGATTTTTCCATAGTTAGCCTTTTTTATTTTTTTTTATTTTTTTTATTCTTAACTAAATCTGTCTTGTGATTTGATCATACAGATATTTTAAGCACAATTTATTTCTGTTTTTGTTCACATTATATCTTTATTATGTAGCTTGAAACTGTTAAAAATGCTTTAAATTGTACTCCTGAACATGTTATTCTTTTTCAGGGGACATAATTATCCAAATTTGATTTTAAAAATAGTTTTTTTGTTATAAGATAAGCAAGTAGTATTGATGTCTGTTCTGTAATTTGATAGGAAAATATAAAACATCTTGTTAATGACTTTTAAAAACCATTTATATCACACACGCAGACACACACACACAAGCACGCACATACATCTTGCCTTCAAATGGGACAAAATAATAATTCGACATTTTTATATTTACTATTCTTCCATATCTTTAGTCTACTCTTTAAACCAAATTAAATGTTTCCTTTACATTTTTCAAAATGTTTGATAAACATTACTACCATCATTTATTGTAAATGTTGTAATGATATACTGTGTTTCAATATTACTGTTTTAATTGTTGAATAATGTACTCTTAAAAAAAAGTAGGGGAACTCTAGTAAGAATTTACAATTGCCAAAATTGTAAGCTGCAGGGAATGGTTATATGATAGTATTGAATTAATTGGGCAAACACTACAATTGGTAGTTCAGTATTACAGTAGATTTTACGACCGCAAAAGATCTTGAAGGACAATTGGGGTCAGACATGAAATTTGAAAGTTGACATGGTCTTCCAGTGGCCATTTGATTCGAGTCTGTTCCACTCCTCATGCTGCACCTGACCAGGTTCCGCTAACGTGGTTGGCGCTATTTGATGTTGATGCAAATGTCTCCCTATCATGTCCTAAACAATAAACAGACATGAACATTCTTTACTAGGATGTCTGTCGTGAAAACATATGTTCGCTCTAATAGTTGATATTAACATTAATATTTAAGGTTTCCCTTAACTTTTTTTGAAGAGTATATATCAATAATCTCTTGACAATGTGTTAATTGTTTAGTGTCATATTACATTTTACATTGTTATACAGTAGTCAAGTCCACTTAATTGCATTCCTGATAATAGCATATTCCTGTTATTTGCATAATATTCTTCTGCACAGAGCTATTTGTATGCAAATATATACAAATAATGTTTTTTTAAATGCATATGTTTTCTTTGTGATGTCTGGTTAATTACATAAGAAAAAGTAGAAAACTCTATTTTTTGTCTTCAAAGTACCGGTACCAAAAATCATGGCAGAACTTAACATTTTTATGAAATAATCACAAAATGTCCACAAAGTATGTGTAACCATATACTATTTTTGCATCTTTTATAACATCAGAATATTTGATAGATGTACTTTGATTTTATACCAGACAGTACAAGAATAGGAACATAATTTTAAAAGACAATTTCTGATAAAGGAATAATCCTGTTAATTGCATGAAATATTTGAGGGTAATGCCTGTTGAAATAAGAGGATTCTATTGTACATAAATGGTCATAATACATTTTTCATGATTTTACTTATATTAAATTTTATTCTGTTGAATGTTTATTATGACTGACATTTATAATATTGTATTATTCAAATTTATAATATTAATATTATTATTCATTACTGCGTCCATAGAGCCGGGATCTCGATGAGGTATGAATATAGCATAATATATTCAGTTTCACTAGCTGTAGGTCAAAATGTAGTTATAGCCTTTTCTTTTTTCTTACAGGAATTTATTAGATATACTTTCATTAGGCATTCATGGCCTATATATTCATTTTCTAACTTAAAAAGTAGAGATGAAGATAGTTTAAGATATTTTTTTTATTACTTTATTTTATACTTGCTGTGTTAGTAAATCTTAAAATATTATTAATGTGTATCCAAAATTAATCATTTTTTATGTGTGAAAACCATTGCATCATTTATTATTTTATTTAAAGTGTGAGCTATTACTTGTTAAATAGTGTGCTGTGCAGTTATATTTTATTAACAAATTTATTTTAAACTTTCTGCAGTACTACATTGAAGTGTAAAGACTCTG
The DNA here is from genome assembly GCA_032355785.1 of Symmetromphalus regularis. Taxonomy (NCBI): domain Eukaryota; kingdom Metazoa; phylum Mollusca; class Gastropoda; order Neomphalida; family Neomphalidae; genus Symmetromphalus; species Symmetromphalus regularis. Next base: position 8,778 of record JAULBS010137048.1, on the reverse strand, counting down.
CTTGAAGTGAAATAAGTGCTAAGATCAATATCAGTTGGTAGACTCTTATGTATGCATAATTGTTAGGTTACGGAAACCTATTGATTAAACATTTAGATGTCTGGGTTTTAATAATCCTTGGTTAACACCAGGCTTTAATTGTATGTATTCTTTTTCTGGGTTTTCAAACTTTTGTAAACCAGTGAGCCTCGGTGGCCTAGCGGTAGAACATCGGACTCTCAAGCTGAAGACTGTGGTTCAAAACTCATTGGAGGCTGGCTAACACTTGATTGCGAGTCAAAATAACCAAATGTTTGACATTTAATAGCTGATGATTATTAAATCAATGTGCTCTGACAACCTCTCTTAGCCTCCTCCACCCCCCAAACCCCTCCAAAAAAGAAAGTTTTGTAAACCAAGGTTAACGCTAGGTTACGATATATATTGAGCCTCAGTGGTCAACTGGTAGGACATAATATTCTCAAGCTGAAAATCATGGTACAAAACCTTTCTGAGGCTGGCTTACACTTGACTAGGTGTCATAATTTCAAAATAGCCTATGATTAACAGATCAATATGCTTTAGTGGTGTTGTTTAAAAAAAAAAAAAAAATGGTATGATATAATCCAGTGTTATGAAATCTATAAATATGAAATCAGTCACTTGAGCATTTTCCTATTCCTATCAGTGCTGCTTGATTTGTATATCAAAGGTGCCACCCTGTCTGGTTGAATATTCTTATTAGAAATATCTGAAAATAAAAATAAAAAGTGAATGTCTTACGATCTAAACTGTGTAATTTATGCCAGATTTTTGGCACCTTTTATCAGCTGATTAAATAATGTTCTAGAATGCCTTTAAACTTTTAACATTTCTATGCTTTATTATTTATATGTATAAAATTCATGACAAATGGCTGCTTGTTCACAACTATAATTGGTTAGTTGAATTTAACCTTTTACATAAAATAGAAAATTCATTCCATAACAAGCAAGTGGTCCACTGCTGGTTTATCAAAGACCAAAGATAATTTGATGCTGATTGAAATGAGTAGCCAATGTGGTAGCAGCATTATTGCTTTTTTATACTAACATTAATCTCTTTACTAAACACAGGCATATAAAAATATTTAGTCTGGACTCAATACTCACAATGAGAGTGGGATGTAGCTCAAACTGTAGCATGTCCACTTGTGAAGCTGTCTGTCGTCGGATCGATTTTTCTCAGTGGACCCATTTACAGTTTGGGCTATTTTCCATTCCAACCAGTGGTCCACAACTGGTCCACCTATGGGACAATGCATATAAAAGACCCCTAACTGCTTACCAGAAAGTAGCCTATGTGGTTGCAGCGGGTTTCCTCGAAAACATGTCAGAATGACCATATGATTGACGTTCAGTGGCTGATGATAAAATAAAAAAATTAATATGCTCTAGAGGCATCGTTAAATAAAACAAATTTTACTTTATATTGCTCACAATGAAGTCTAGAATTTTACTTCATGCTGTTTGTATGGCATAGTCATAATGTTAAAGTGTTCATCCTTCTGATCAGGTTAAAGACCAGGCAACATAGTTGAATGTTTATGACAGCATGCTTGAACTGTAAATGGATATAAGATAGAAAATATATTTTAATCATAAGATTTACTACCCTACTGCTGGATAATACTTGTAGATTCACGCTTTTTATCACTTTTTTTAGACAAATTATGTTATGCACATGGATTTTATAGAAGTGATAGAGATCCTAATGAACTTTAATTTAGTAATTTTAAAAATTATTTAAATGTCTAGCATAGCAACTGGTCTCATACCAGCTAAAACTGCACCATTGTATTGACTAAAAGTAGTAAATTTTTATCTATGTTAATCAGTGTTAGACATTGCAGTTGTTAATTAGTGATCACAAAACACATTTTTAACATTTGAAGGAGAGATTGCACCTTTGCGTAATTATCATAATCAAAGAATAAATTTATTGATCAGTTCATTATTTTGTTTTTGTATTATGTTATTTATAGTTGAAATAGTAACAAAAATCAATAAAGTAAACAATATATAATTAAAAAAAATATATTAAAAAACTTGAATTTAATGCAACATTTTTGTTCATCTATAATAATTATATTTTGTCTTTATGTGCATTGGTTTTTAAAAATAAAATTTTCCTTTATTTTTTTAATGCATGTAGTTACCATTTTGTCATACTACTTTGTACCTACATGATGAAACTAATATGTACAATGTCTACATGTATAGAATATTTTAGAATATTCATGTTTTTGCCAATCTTTCATACATTTTATTTTATGCCTACTTTTCCATATTGCAGGTATCTTAATGAAACATATTTGTTACACTAAAGAATCACACAGTTGTTTTAAAAAACCTAACATGTATCTGATATCAATTCCTTAGAGCCAGGTGCTGTTACATGTGTTTTATCACAAAACTCCCAAACTAAATTTTCCCATCATGTACATGTAGCTCATTAAACATTTACAGAAAAATGTACTCTTACTCTTAGCATAGAATCAGATGTATCAGAGTGCTGTCCCTTGTTTTCATGGAAGAGACGGCTATGTGTCAACAATTTATTTTTATTTTTTGTCTTCTCATCCTTATTTCACACCTTAACAGCCACTGTTTAAGGATGGCCTTACACTTTTCTTTATCTACAATGTATATTGTATTTTCATTTGCTGTAATATTAATACTCTGTTGTAGGCTCAAGTCAACATGTCAGAAAATCTCCGTATAAAGTATGGGGAGATAGAAAAATGGAAGGAGTCAACCAGTGAGAAGATTGTTGAGATAAACACAACTTTACAACAGTTCCCCAATGATGTAAGTTCTTCCAAATTTACCAGATGAACATGTCTTTACAACAGTTCCTCAATGACGTAAGTTTTTCCAAATTTACCAGATGAACATTTCTTTACAACAGTTCCCCATTGATGTAAGTTCTTCCACATTTACCATATAAACATGTCTTTACAACATTCCCAATGACGTATGTTCTTCCAAATTTACCAGATGAACATGTCTTTACAACAGTTCCTCACTGACGTAAGTTTTTCCAAATTTACCAGATGAACATGTCTTTACAACAGTTCCCCATTGATGTAAGTTCGTCCACATTTACCACATGAACATGTCTTTACAACAGTTCCCCATTGACTTAAGATCTTCCAAATTTACCAGATGAACATCACTTTACAACAGTTCCCAATGACATAAGTTCTTCCAAATTTACCACATGAACATGTTTATATAGTAGTTTCCCAATGATTTAAGTTGTTTTAAATTCATTCTACTAGATTACCACAGAGTACTCTTAACTATATTAAATTTGTATGAAACAGTTTATCAAATTATTCCGAATAAATCTTCAACATGCAACATGATAATTTCATTTTTATAAAACATTTACATATATGTAGTACATGCACACATTTTATGAAGAAGAAATGCAGTATGTGAACATATGGTTGTGGTGTATGCTGTCCTGTTCGGTCCTGGAAATAAGCCAACATTCGTGGACATTGTCCAATACAAATTTGTCCTTTTGGAGAATTTGACAGTCACCAAGTTAATTGTGTTGATCAATGGTCATGTTTTATTAATTTTTAATGTAAAATCTACTTTTCTGTCCATACAACAGTGTGTGATAATTGCTTTGATACTGCAGATACTGAAATATATTAAACAATAACAAAGCAAACATAATCTTTTTTTCTGTTTTTTAATTGTGTGACAGAAACATTTTTTTTTACAAATTGATTGATAGAGGAAACTGTGCTGATAAAAAATGCACTCTGTATTTTGTTAGTCATTGTGAGTACATTAGATATTTGTTTTAGATAATGTATTGTATTTCTCATTTTTGTTGTTAGATTGATGCAATAGAAGAGAGGTTCAAACTGCTGAGGGCTGAGATGGATTCCAGAATTGGGTCAGAAGCTGAAAGCAGGTAAATGATTAAAACACTGAAATTATAAGTACAGAATAATGCTTGTCTTACTGCAGTCTTAGACCTACTATGATCACCTATTCTGTTGCGAATTACATGGGCTTATGGGCATGTGAGGCAATCCTTGTGGATATTTATAATTTTGAAAATAATATCACGTCCATGAAATATTTGAAAATGGCACAGATTTTCCGTGCTTGACTGCAAAGAGATTTACCCAGTGAGTTCTGCGCTCCTGCTCACGTGGTTATCCCAGCCTGCCATTCTGAGCATGCGCAGAAAACATTTTCGGTTGTTTCTTTCCGAAGTCAGATGGAAACATGTGGGAAATATATTATCTGTGTCTGAACAAGTTGTATTTTGTTATTATTTGGCTATGGGTGATATGTCAGGACCTATATACCAAAATTGTGTTTTGTAATCGTGTTGACAATTTGTAAGGACTTTTTTACAGATCTTACGGATTCTTTATCATGGTCTTACAGATATCAGTTGTCCCATGGTGACACCTGTGTTATTCAATTGTAGAATTCGAGATATAGAAAATCTGAAGCAAGATGTCAACGAGTTGAAAAATAGAAAACCGTCCCCGACAGTGTCTCCTGAAGAAATGCTGACTGTAAGTGTTACATTGATGACTGCTAATATTATAAAAACTCTTATTATTAGTACAGGGTGTTTCATATTATCTGTCCTTATTCTGTATATTTGTATTTTCTACACACATCGGTATACAATAAATTGGAAAACATAGTCTTATGGCAGACATAATAAATCTTTATGTGATGTATAATGCTTGGGCATTACCTTCATGACAGCCAATATGTCTCAGAGTCCATTCTAGGCAATTATGACTTCAAGTCTTTGTTTAAAGTTACTGATAACATTTGCACATATTTCTCGTGACCAGTTGATTTTCCATATTTTTATGTGGAAAAACTTTCTATCTTTCTACATCATGATGGTGCATAAATAGTTTTAATATCTTAAAAAGCTGTAACAGTTTCTTATAACGACCGATATTATGAAACACCCTTTACTTGTATTTCTATTAAAACCAAACCCAGGTCTAGTAAACACTTTACCAAAAACCTTTTGTAGCTGAAATTAGTCAAATAAAAGGTTTATTGTGCATAATGTGTTTGGTGGAATTGTTTTGATACTGGATAAAGAAAAAAAGAAAACTAGTATCTATCTTTAAAGTAAAACCCACCTTAGCAGAAATGCCAATTAATGAAAAAAAATTAAATTGAGGGTTATGGGATAACTGGTAGGAATAAAATTACTTTTTTTTTTTTAAATTATGCATTGTGTGTTTTGTGCTAAATATCATAAATAACATACTAATCCGTGTTGTTGATTTTTGCTCTTTTTGTGTGAGAATAACATTTTCTATCCTTTTTAGTTTTCTGTTACCTTTGAATCAAAATATCTGGCTTTAAAATTGGTATTTCATTTTTTATGACAGCAGTAAACCAGTTACTAGTAATAAATTTAAAGAATGTAATATATTCTAATGATTTTGTTTTTGGTGATTTCTAAAATCAAGTTCAGTTTAATGCTTTAAAATATTTTTCAGAAAATTCCTAAGTGTTTTAAATAAATTTTAGAAATGATTTTTTTTTAATGCATATGTTGTTATTAAATAATTATATTTTTACTAACAAGATTTGATTACATTAATTCACACTGTGATGGCTCAGTCACAAGTACATCATAAGTAGGTAAGATGACCGTACGATGTTGGGTTTTTTGACGATATCCTATGGACGTCATTGAATATTTGGCCGATTATGGGGCATCGTAGGGTCATCGGAAACTATTAATGCAGAATTATAATTTTTTGAAAACCGTTCAATTTTATTTATTTTTCACTCGATGCTGCTGCTTTTATAATGGAATGCCACCATGGGGACTCTGCAAGACATTGCAGGGAGACCACACGATGCCCTTACGATGTCCTTAAGATTTGATCACCCCAAAATTTTATCAGCCCGTAGGTGCCATGTAAGCACATCATATCTAATGTGACCATGGCACCATTTTTTCGGAGAATCCTACAATTCTTTCCCGATGTCGCAGATGCCAGAACACCATACATCAACCCTTCAGTGCCCAGTGACTGGCGCATTTGTAACTGAGCCATTAGGTGACATTATGCTTCAAATTACATTATTAGAATATTTATGTCTGATATTTGTTTGTTACATCTGTCATTGTTTATTACTTACAGCATGCATATTTTTCTAATCTTAACCTTATATTATAATGTTGGTTTTGTTTTGTGTTTGATTTTCAAAGGATGAAAGTTTGATAATGGTAAGGTTCACACGTGCAAGTTAGAAACAGTAGAATCCAATTTTGTTTATTTGTTTATTTATTGAAATATTTCTAGGAATAAATTAATTTTGTAAATATTTGGGTTATTAAGTGATGCACAGTAGTTAAATGTAACCCAAGTAGGAAATTAAATTAATTGCCTTTTAGAAAAATACTTAGCAACATTTCACACCTCAAAAATCTTAGGTGAATGAAATATATTGATTTATGATTTTTATAATTGTTAATCTTGATATCTTAATGTGAACAATTTTTTTTTTTAATATTCTTTATTAAATGAGTTTATTTTAAATTCTATTCTGACTTATAACATACAATTGGTTGTTTGTGCTACATATTTTATCCTTGTGATACAACTAAAGAAGAATATTAATCATTTATTTTAAGAAGATATAAATTTACTATGTGCTGCGAGTTTTCTTTTATTTCATCCTGTTTTGTAAGAAATGAAGTTTGACTTTCTGTACCCCTTTCTTGAGTTATTTTTTTAAACACTCACTAACACCACTAACATTACTCCCATAACTCCAATCTACCCATCACCCGCTCCACTCTACCCATCACCCACTCCCCATCACTTCCTTCCGTTGGGTTTTAGCTTACAGTAATTTGGCACAAAAAATAATATTTGTAAGTTAACCGGTTCAAGAAATATTCAAATTATTAAACGTTCTTTGTTACATTACAGTGTATTTGGTTTAGGAGACATTGAATTAGAATATACAATAAATCATTTTAATATGTACTTGTGTGTGTGTGTGTGTGTGTGTGTGTGTGTGTGTGTGTGTGTGTATGTGTATGTGTGTGTGTGTAGTGTGTGTGTGTGCGTGCTTGTGTGTGTATATATATACTCTTCAAAAAATGTAGGGGAACTCTAATAAGAATTTACAGTTGCCAAAATTGTAAGGTATATTAGCTGTGGAGAATGGTTATATGATAATGGTGAATTAATTGGGCAAACATTACAACTGGTAGTTCAGTATTACAGTAGGTTTTATGAAAGTTGACGTTTTTTATTAGTTGTGGGTGATACTATCACGATGTGTTAGACATTCATTCAGTCGACAAGGAATACTGCGTATGAGTCTCCCAGTGGTCATTTGAGGGAGTCTGTTCCACTGCTCTTGCAGCTACTGACCAAATTCCGCTAACGTGGTCAGGTGTCTTTGACATTGACACACACGTCTCCCTATCATGTCCCAGACATTTTCAATGGGGGAAATTGTTGATAAATGGACCTGAACATTCTTTACTAGGATGTCTGTTGTCAAAACGTATGTTTGCATTAATAGTTGATATTAACATTAATATTTCAGGTTGCCTTAATTTTTTTGAAGAGTATGTATATATTAGATTTTAAATCCATGCCAACTGCAATAATATTTAAACAATTTTTTTAAACAAAATTGTTCAAACTTTCTTAATGAATTACTGACAGATAGTAGAGCTTAAATGTCCTTTCTGACAGAAGAATGAATTACTGACAGATAGTAGAGCTTAAATGTCCTTTCTGACAGAAGAATGAATTACTGACAGATAGAGCTTAAATGTCCTTTATGACTGAAGAATGAATTACTGACAGATAGTAGAGCTTAGATATCCTTTATGACTAAAGAATGAATTACTGACAGATAGTAGAGCTTAAATGTCCTTTATGACTGAAAAATGAATTACTTACAGATAGTAGAGCTTACATGTCCTTTATGACTGAAGAATGAATTACTGACAGATAGTAGAGCTTAAATGTCCTTTATGACTGTACAATGAATTACTGACAGATAGTAGAGCTTAAATATCCTTTATGACTGAAGAATGATAGTTTAGTGCTGGAACAGCTGAGATATTACTCATCCGGTGAAAATGTAGTTGCATAAAAAATATTGTATGCTGTTGCATAGAGAATTATAAACTACATGTACAAATGTAGATGAATGACATGCAACTTTTCCATTATCTTCTTTTAAAGTTAGAAAAGCTACGATGCTTGTATTTAAAGAAATTTTTATGTATATTACAAATTTTTATGGTGAGTGCATAATAAATAAAATACAAAATACGTTTCCTCGTGATACCATTTATTAAACTCACTTTTACTTTTCACTTATGATTTAAAACAGACTAGTAAGATAAATGATATCACATGGGAGCTCATTTTTTATTCTGTATTTCATTTTCAAGTCATTACCACATTCAGGTTGCTAACTTTGGTTGTACGTTTGTAGGTGTTGTAATCTGATCTTTTTTTTAATGTTGACATCCACTTTTAATGTATATTATCATAATAATTCCATTTTTATAAGACAAATTATATTCCTATGTTTTATTAATTTTTAGCTATTTTAATTTATATCTTTATGAATTTATTTTAAAGCTTCAGAAAAATGTTCGGAAACTTGCAGAATCGATTCAGACAGTGAAGACAATTCTAGGCATGAAAATACAATCACAGCAGAAACTGGTGAGTCATATTCTTTGGTTTATATA